>JAMKCH010051637.1:0-15149 GCA_023653785.1 Ophioderma brevispina
TTGTCTGATGATAACAACCTCGAAGTCCCTCACCATTGAGCTTTGCTCTGTCATAGTTACATCCGTCTACAAACCTCTATCAGTAGACTTCAAGCCCCTCAACCTAACCCTGGGAATTCCACCAACACCTAACTTCTTCATTGGCGACTTCACCAGCCATAGTACCCAATGGGGCTACAATGAAACTAACAAAGACGGACAAGCTGTCGACGAATGGATAGAACAGTCAACATCTATGTCTCCTCACGACTCTCTAGCTGCCGCCATACATTTCATAGTGACCCGGCTGGAAGAGAGGTTACACCTGATCTAGCTATTGTTAGCAAACACATCTCCAACCTGTACGCAGATCGTTCTGGATCCTGTTCCAAAAAACTCAACTCGACATCGGTATCCAAGTCAACGACTGCAGTAAGACCAAACAAAGTGCCTTTTAAGCGCCGCTTTAAACTACAGGAAAGCAGACTGGCAAGGATTCACTGATGACCTTGGATCAGAACGTGCCGAGGATTGCCTCCAAAACCCCATAACTATGACAAAATTGCCCAACTATAGTGAACAAGACTGCGCGGGAAGATCCATACCCCGAGGCTGTAAGAAGGAATACATACCAGGCCTTCCCAAGGATTGTGCTAGAGAATATCAAGAGTATATCACCATGTTTGAAGTGATAATTTTTCTGCTGACGCAAGCTGCTTAAAGGTGAGGAAGTTTCGGACAGGATCTCCCAGAAAAGATCAACACCTGGCTACTTTAATTGAATCCAACCGATCCGATATGACCCAAACACAAGAAAGCATGGTTCTACCATCCGAAAGCGCTCCGACGGGGATCCAACAAGAACCTCCACAGGCACCAAATGTAACACCCAACCAAGTTGCCCACCAACATGCTTTTAAATGGCAAGGGCAGTGCAGCCAAGAAACCCACGAAGATCAAACTATAGACCGTAAGAGGTATGTGGTAGGACTCTGGTTTTCACTCGCCCCTTCAACATGGACGAATTGGAATCAGTATTGCTAAACTTCAACCGGAAAAGCAGTAGGCCTTGGCAACATCTCTACTGAGCAGCTAAAAATCTTGGCAGTAGCATAGGAATGGCTTCTTGAGCTCACAATTGCTGCCTTATTTCCCACAGGTTCCAAAGATCTGAGGAAGGAAAGACACATGTTATGGCACTCCTTAAGCATGGGAAAGATCCATCCAATCCAATCCCAAGAGCTACATACCTAGATCACTCCTCAGCCATACCTACAAGCTATTTTGAAAGTCACCTGCTCAATCGTATTGCACCTTTGATAGACGCAACACCTCATACCAGAACACAGCAGGTTTCCGGCAGGCAAATCAACAACACGCCAAGTACGCACCCTAACTCAACACATTGAGGATGGTTTCGAGAAGGGTATGGAAACCGGAGTGTGTTGTTCGGTCGACACTTTGTTAATCACAGATGCCTATACTCCATAAGATCTGGAAATTACAAGGACATTCGCTTGACTGAGGCGTATACAAGGGATGCTGGCAAACAGAGTTGTCTGGTTCAGCTAGGAGCGAAGGAAGAGCCCGATGGGTAGGCCAAGAATGGTCTACCAAAAGGAGTGTGCCTTGACCTCTCCTGTCAACATCTATACCAACGACCAACCAGGAGTGCAGGAGGCACCTGTCGTTTTATTATGCAGACGATCTTAGAATGTTAGCGCAAAAGATGCCGACTTCACAGTTGGTGAAGAGAGACTCTCCAAAGCTTTGGATTAACTCTCACTCCCTATTAGAGGCAAAACCCACATTACGGCAAAAATCCATCCTAAGACACAGGCGGGTGGGTGCTTCCATCTACGCAACCGTGAAGCCAAATCGTAGCTAAAGTTACACTGGTCTGAGACACCTGGAGCACTGTGTAAACCTCCTACCTAGAGTACATTGGACCGCACTCTCTTGATAAGACCCACATTGAGAAAGACGAAGAGTAAAGTATGTTCATGCAATAGGCCATCTTGAACAAACTCACTGGCACAAGATGGGGTGCTCGCCCACATACCCTAGATCGACGGCAATTGCCTTGTGCTACTCATGTGCAGCGTATGCCTGCTGGTTGGGAAAGCTCAACCCATGCCAAGAAGCTTTGAATTCACCGTTAATGCCTCCTGCCGGCTTCTTCACAGGGATGCCTCCGTCAAACCACCAACAGGAAAACTTATACTCCTAGCAGGAATGCTCCACCAGACAGCTCGTTAGCGTAGCGAGCAATCAAGAGCGTAGCTGCAAGTATCTAATGTGAAGCACCCCTAGTCGGACAGATACCTGTTGCCAACCGCCTTAAAATCCAGAGGAGTTTTATTAGGAAAATACAAGTAACTCCATCCCCCCCCGGTATTGAACTGGTGAGCATCTCCACCGGAAATTGAATCCTAATGGGCTGAATGGCGACGCCCCAACAGATTGAGAACCAGAACTGGCCCATCTAAAGTTTCCTTGCAGAGGTGGGTTATTGGAAGCAGATCAGGAGACTACCTGTGGTTGTGGAACAGCACCAAAGACAATGGAAAATCTCTGGTCTGCCATTGCTGGAGCAAACAATGCACAAACAAGGGACCTGCGGACTTCAGTTTAGCAGCCAGACATTGTACCTGTCTCTGGCTGGATCATATTTGAAACCACAGTGTTTGGACACGGTAAGAAGAAGAAGAAGTCATGCAAGTGTGAATGGGATTGTATTGAAACTTGGTCCCAAGCTGACGCTGTCCCATGGTGCAAAAACAATGATTATTAATCGGTTATCCGTGACCGCACATGAATAAATCGGTTATCCGATGACCGCACATGCATGAATAAAGTTGGAAGAGGGGATTTGTGGCTTTAAGATGCACTGTTTAATTTTGGAATAATTTTTTTACACAATATTGGGAGAAGTGTTGTTGCGTTTTTCTTGATAAGCCGTATAAAAATGTTTTTTTTTTTTTTTGTTACGCCATGATGACCCTGAATAGTTTTTGGCCTGTCGGAAACACAAAGGGTTTGCAGCTATAAGACGAAAACTATATTTAATCCATAGAACCCGTTTATGAAACATGTCTATACACCTTTTACAAATTTACCCCCTTTTCTGTCTAAAATGGCCCAAGGATGACAAAATTGAATATTCAAGCTCTGGATAGCAGGTCGTAGTCCGGGGTTCGTAGTTCCCAGAAACCACCAAAAATTTTGTGCAGTGACTCTTTGCAATTGCAAGGTTCATATGGGCCTACCACAGGACTATAAGGTGCCCGTCAGATTGAAAGGTTCGTCAATAAAATATAAAACGACGATGCTGGTGTCAGAAGAGATGATATCTGATTATGGACACCAGCGCGGCGGCGGCGAGACGACGACGACAACAAACGACAACGCGGACGAAGATCGACGAATCCGATGATGACGATGATGCTGATGATGATGATGATGCTGATGATGATGATGATTTGATGATGATGATGATGATGATGATGATGATGATGATAAACATGGCCTTAAAAACGTGATGTGATCAGGCTATGCATGATGTGTTACGCGGTCGGATTAAATGGCATGTTTTTTCTGCTCGTATGAGCTTAAAAAGAGCTTAAAACAAAGCTTGATAGAAAGCTATAGATCATGACATTGCAGCATCTGTTTTTATTTCCAGATCAGAGACCTTTGACCTGACTTCGCATCGTCATCGTTACATGTCTGTACTACAAATTTAAACGGGAGTTCTTGTCTGTCCCACAGCGTCAACCCACGGAACCAAGCCCAACATAAATCCCAATATATTACACGTGGGGATTCATGGTGATGAATCGATATTGATGGTGACACTTCGTCAATATCGTTCAAGTCTGTTTTTCTTTTCTTCTATTACATTGTTTACTCGAGAATATATTAATATGACCTAGATATAAAATAACGCGTTACTATGGAGTCACACGGCTGTATATTGCCTACGTGTTCGTTCAAATAGTCCATTATTTGTTCCTCTATGCGTTTATGGTATGATTTAAATTTTAACGTTTGGTTATTACGAAATAAATTATTGTATAATATGTTTGGTCTTCATGGTTTTAAAAACAATGTTTTCAAAGCAGGTAGAAATAAATAACAAGAAAGACCCAAAGGTTCGAACCAAGTAACCCCTTCCTGCTCTTCCGACAACTACTTTATTTAAATGCAGATATCGAATTCTCTATTGTAAGTATGCAGTTTCAGTTACCTAGTACGTAATATTTTTTTTACGGTGGACGATCTACTTCACTGAACGTGTGTGTGAGTGGTACGTAAAGAACCAACACATTCTACAGAAATCCAATTGTAATACAAAATAATGCTAAATCCCAATGTCTTTTCCCACTCAAATATGTTTGTTGCAGCATATCTTCCTCTAACATTCCTAAAACCGTGGGGAATCGAAAAATGATTAGGTTGGTAGCTATCGCCTGAGATACTTGATAAGTCCATCGTCACAAATGAGCAAGATTTTCAGCACCTTTTCAACGCCCCTTGGAAACGCATGGTAAACCTATACCACCCGCTTTGCACCACTTTTGTTGAGTTTAGCATTTAAGTTGACTAACGGTGACTGCAAAGGGTAAATTGTTACAGGCCTTCAGAGTGCGAGTTTTTGGAAAGTTTCTGATGACAAGCTACAGCTGGGAGTTTGTTGATTGTGAATCAATTTGTGGTTGTTTTTAGATGATGGTATTTGAAAAATTCAGGTGATGGTTTTTTTCTCACAAAGAAATATTTCAGAAAATCAACAAGATATGCGAGATTACTATTGATCAAAGTAATTTTTTTATTTTTTTAGCAAAGCCATTTGATCCCGAACAGCGCTCCAAAAGAAGACTAATATGAGTAATGCCTAAAGTGCCACCAAGAAACCAGCTTAGACTACGGGCTACCATGACCCCCCCCCCTCCCCCCCCCCCCCGGGGATTTTTGGAGACACCATTTTTTGAAGCTTATACCATAAGCAACGAATTCATGTTGTCTGCTTTCTGCTCTACTTGATGGAAATGACTAGTTTTATAAAAATGAGAGCATTTCAGGCATAATAATGTTTTTTGAGTCGCTAAAATTGCGAAATATCAATTTTCCACCCTATATTCGTAACATGTATTTTCATACTTTCCCAACATATGACCGTCCTAGTGACGTCATAATGGAGATGTTTGACACTTATTTTGATACCAATGGAAAGAAGAAACTCTAAGCGACCCTGTGTTACCAATTTACACGAATCGGATGTTCAGTAACGAAAATCCAGGGGGTGGGAGTTTGTTTTAAAAATGGCTCGGTAGACGAGGGTTAAGCAAATGACAATATATGGATGCCTTCCTAAGCCTTGTAAGATCGACCGCTGTGCCAGAACACTCGTATGAGAGATTTGTTGAGGTGCACATCCAGAAGCCAATTATCACAGCCCCTGATTTGGTACCAGGCAGAGATGTGGCAGAGCCAGAATTTCCTCCACCAGATGATCCTGGTTTGGAAATTAAATGATGGTGCACTAGATACAATTGGCCATCAGGAAGAGTTGATGCCACAAAGTTGTCTGACCCACCTTTAAACTTTAGTTAAAAAAAAAAACCAAAAGAGGAAGAATAATCTGACAGAAGAAGACAATTAAGACGACTCAATAATATGGAGGAAAGAGAAGATCACTTTCTGAATCAAAGGAGCTGCATTTAAGCGCGCATACCAAGGAAACAGCATTGGTTAAAAGATCGCCGATTGAACAATACCAATGCTTATTAAAATTGGAAATTATTTCTATCGTATCCAACACAGTGGGTGGGTTCTCAAATGTGATCTAGCCAAGGTGGGTACAATGTCTGCTGCTTCACTGAATTCTGCAAGGTCCTTGTCTGTACATTGTCGCACCAACATTGGGCCGAACCAAGAGATGCTCAGTGTCCCTGATGCTTCCAGTAGACTCACTCTGCAAGGAATCCTTTGATCGGCCGATTCTGGATCTCACTCAGCTGAGACACCGCCACTCCGCACGATGAAGCCAGCCCCGGGCGAAAGACCTCACCAGGCTCATACCAATAGATCCACTTGGTTGACAGCAATCGTTCTTTCACAATGCCAACCCCCAAACTCCTTCTAGAGACTATTTCAAAGAACCGGACTTTCCTAAGAAATACCCCGACCTAAGGCGGTCAGCTGCCGGCCTCCGTCCAAACCCAGGGGTTCCCATACAGATATACTTTGGCAGGTAATGCTCATCCATGCACAACTGCTGCATGTTAATTTGTCCGCTGGAGCTGGCCGAGACACCCGCGACAAGGCCGGCAGTAGGCATCCACGACGGGTCAAGCTTCTGGGCTGATCCTCACATACAGGGCAAGCATACTCTGCACACGAGTACCACAGGGCAAGCGCCGTCGACCTTAGGGCATGCGTGCATACAGGGTATGGGGAAAGCCCCTTGTTGGGGTTCACAGGGGCAGAACCCCGAAGCTCGTGAGTTTTAAACATGTTCTAGTGCTTTCGGAGAGGGGTTAAGTCCTTATCTTGAAGCAGTTGAACTATGCTGAACGTTGTGGGGGGTCCAGGAGCGGAGCCCCCAAATCTCTCTGGGTTTTAGCATGTTTCAGCTCATCCGGGAGCTCTTCGGTATCTCACAAGCATGAAGCAGATGAACTTATACTGCCCCTGACGGGTCCATAGTTCGGAGCCCGTGAAGCTCTTTATTTCAATACATGTTTGATGCCTTCGATAGATCTCAGTACTATCTCATTATCTTGAGCAGATACCTATACTGCCCCTGGCCGGGTGGTCAAGGTGACGGAGCCCCCGGAACCTCTCGTTTTAGTAGGTTGAGTGCCTTCGGAGCAATCTCAGTTATCCATTATCATCTTTAAAGCGGATGAAATATACTGCCTGTGAAAGAATAACAAAATCACAACAACGGTAATTTTTTTTTTCGAAACATCATTTCACACCCCCTGAGGTGGTGTCCCGGGCATGTTTCCCCCCCTCCCCTTGCCCTCCCTACCCTAGCTACGCCACTGCCTTCCGAATGTGGTTCCTTATAGAGAGTGCGGTCCAAAGGTGACTCCTAAGTGTTAAACATTAATATCACAGTGCTCCAAGAGCGCTCCAGACCAGATCACTCAAAGGTGACGCCTGGCTCGTCCGCCGCGACCAGAAAGAATGACACCTCACCTGGCCCCGGATGGGACTTGATTTCCGCTTGATGTTCCCTCACAATAAGAGGGCACCCATCTAAAGGCCCTTGAGTCTCCCTTTGACATATGCATCTGTACTCCATTCCAAGATTGTGCTTTCCAGACGAACGACGCCGGCACAAATCCAGAACAGGAGAGCATGAGCACCTCCCCCGGGCATTCCATCCCGAGCCCACAAGACCACACCAAGCACCTGTGTGGTTGAAGTACGTTAGTATTTCTTAACAACAACAACCTATGTGGACGCGTTTGGTTGCGTCGCTACTCGTCACACTCCTTTGCCTGAAGCTCTCGCAATCAGGCGTAGTAAGAAGCTTGTTGCTCACTTAGTCACCAGCCGTCAACCATCAAGACTCAAGACAACCCCATGGTTATGCGGATTCAAGGTTATCAGTGATTAAGGAGGCCGTCGTTGTGGTCTATTATAGTAAAGTCAATAGACCATTGTTTAACATAAGCGCCTCGATATATACACTTGAAAGGCTACCTACTTCATTTTTAAGTGTGTACTTTACTCAAACTACTCCCCAGTGCAATGACAAAGTATATAATTAGGTGACAACGGCATTTTGCCTTTAAATAGGCATTAAGTGTGTCAATACACCGGCGTTTCCTTGTTTTAGTGTCCAATTTGAAATATGACGCCCTCTAAGGCATTGTTTAAGCATGACAAAAGTGTTTCAACGATTCCGTGGGTGTGTTTTGGTGCGGACTAAGTGTCCCAAGTGCATGAATTGAACAAAAAGGAAGATATATGTCAAAAAGGGCATTAAGTGAATATTGGCCGCCATTTTGAAAAAGCGCCCTCACTCTTTAAACCAGGATGGGGATTTTTGCGGACAACCTGATTTTGATAGCTATGTTATAAGGTTTTCCAAAATAGTGGTCTCCAAAAATCCCCGGGGTGCAGGGTTTCGGTCATGGGCTCATGACCTATAAACTTAGATCGGTACATGTGGCGCTTCCGGCACGTGTCGGCGTTGTACTTATGACGTTGTGATGTAAGAGCGCAAAATTATAGTTTGTATCTCAGTTATAGTAAGTAATGGTAATACATGCCTATATGACCTTAAATCATCCGATTGTGGCGTTATTGTGGGGAGGAACGGCCGCTTTCGTACAAGGTATGGCTTCGATGTAGATGAAGGCAAAAACCAAATGCCTTTCCATTTAAAGCTGCCGAAATTTTACACTTGTTTGATTGACCTTCTGGCTGCCTATAGCAGGTCCCTCATTGTTTCTTGAAGGATATGCTTATTAATTCATTAGGGGACGGGGCATGCATTATTACACCATGAGAATGAATTGAGAATTTTAAACTTTTTGTTTAGTCGACAAGGTCGCATTGCTTCCTCGCTTCCGTTAAAAAACTGAAAGTTGAAAGCTCATTGTTCCTCCTCGCTGCTTGATGAAAAAATATTTAATGTTGCACTCTCTCGCTTACAAATTTTCTTCGCATTCCCCTCAATTTCCTCCATTCCCCCTGGCGCCAAATACTCCACATGAAATCCATAGGGGTGTAAGGCTAGCATTTCAAACAAACCCAGAGGCATTCGTAACATGGAAAATAGAGGCTTTGGGTTAGAGACAGCCAAATTGCCCATAAATAGGTGTGTTTTGGACAAAACATATGCTAAATTATAAAAAAGTCGAAATTTTCAAAAGTAGGGTTTTTTGGTCAATTTTCAAAATTCTCCAAAAAATAGGGGCCTTTGGGTGATAGTGGCAACCTTTAAAAATATGTCATCTTTGGGGGACAATGATGCTGAAATGGGGGTCTACAGCCTATATACATTTTGCGCATTTTGATAAAAATGTTTAACTTAGGTCAGAATAAATTTTCAACTACATTACTGTACAAAGTTGCGGGGGGTTGGTACATGTAGAAGAAGAACGCATGAAAATTACAGATTGATAGCTTGTAAACTTCCTAACAAATGCAACTTTAATAAAAATCTCAATATTCTCAGTTTTTGCAACAATATCAAATTAGGCCTATGTAACATTTCATACAACTCACTCTCTTCAATAGTTTGTTGGGTAAAGGTTTAAGGGCAACCCTAAAAATTTCAACAGACCGTGTTGTTAAACTTCTCCCAAATGCAGAAAATGACAAAACTCTTAATTGTTGCAACATTTTTGGTTTAAATAATATGTTTATTAGGCCATTTAAGGAGGCATTAATTATGCTCATTTTGGTTCATAATTAGTTTGTTATGCTCATAAGAAAATTCCTGAAATTTTCAGATGTTTGCATTGTGATTTTTAAAAAATGCAAATTTGGCCTCATTTTTGGTCAAAATTAGGATAAAGTAAGCTATCGAATAGACTCTGTTGCTGCAAAATTCTGTATATGATTGTATTAAGAGAAAATCCCGCATTGCCGATGATATTGTTTAAGTTTTTCTTAAGTCCATCTATATTAAGAAATGGTTATTTTCCTTTAAATTGAAAACACAAATTTAACCATTGTTCCTCAAATTATTCAATTAAGTGGTAATGAGAGATAAATACTTTAAGGCTATGTAATCCTGTATGTACAATATGAGGACAATACCTAAACAATCAGTGTATCCCCTTTTATCTTTAGATTTCTTCCCTATTTTGGTGTTGAAAGAGGACACTACCATGGTGCCATGGCAAAATAACGAAAATAAAAGACTTGACCTTTGACACTTGTTCTCCAATTGACTGTTATGTACGAGTACAAACTTTGAATAAGTTTGCAACGGAATGTCCGATTTCAAAATTCGAAGTGTTCTGAGTTGCTGAAAAGACTCTCTTTCGCATACAATACATGTTAAACCCACGGATGCAGACACTGATTTTCACCTGAACTGCCTTTTGTAGACCACAATTTCCATACCCTGTAAAAGTTGCTCTTTAATTATTTTCTTTAAACGAACCCAAATACAATTGACATTTTCTGTTTGAATATTTATTCATATCAACTTTATAATCCATAATCCGATAACACATAAAGGGACAGTTTAAAGCAAATATTAAGTCACATTTTTTTTTTGAAGAGCGCCCCCATTTTTCAAAAATTTGGAGATTTTACACGATTGCAGATTGGTACTGGCTAGTAAACTATACCTGTGAATGGTTAAGCCGAAAATTCTATTGTTCACAACGAAGGAATTTTTGTACTTGAATAATTATTATCTGGGATCCCCGATAATAATCCAACGGCTGCTGGAAACGGCCTCCAATGTGAAAAATAGCCGGGAAATAGCGCCATGTACGTGTCTACGCTCATCCGATTATTTTGTTTTAAATAGTTCAGGCAAGCCAGTTTAGAGGTTTTATTTTCTCGAGGTGGCATCATTTCATCATGGACTGGCATAACGTAGCATTTCCAGCTCTGCCGTTAAGTCCAATCTGGGATCCCAATTCTAATTAACAAATCGCTTATTTTTGTTAATAAATACGCCTGTTGTTAGCATTCTCTGTTCGCAGGTATAGTTTCTAGACAATTAACAACGTAACTGTGCAAAAATATCAAATTTTGAAAATTGGGGGCGCTCTTCACATAAAATGTGCTAATATTGCTTTAAGAAAACTAACATTAGAATTAGGCTTGCGGAAACCTTCAGTGTACAAGGTTATTCTCATGGACCGTGGGTAGGTTTTTTGTCTGTTCAATTACTTAGATGTCTGGTTTTTATTAATTATTTCAAAAAATACGTACGTTCGAAATAAATCACGAAAGAAAGTTGTTTCGTATCCTTGGACCGAAGACGTTTTTTTACATTACATAGGAACAGGACATTATAAAACCTCAAATCTTTGAAACTGGGATTTACCTCGTTTTCAAATGACGAATAAAATTTTGGTAACATTAGTAATTACGTTTTGTGGAAGGTTCCATTTATCGGTCCTCTGTGAAAGGTAGTAAAGTTGTCTTCGCGGATATTATTCCGATCAAACTATTGTCCGCTACTGTTATGAAATAACTAATCCAACTTTGTTTAACAGGATCAAATCCGACCTTTGTTTGCAATACAAATCGAGATGATATGCAAGGTGCCACACGGCATTAACTTGCATGGACAACATACAGTAAGCTGTATGATCTTTTGTCCGTAACCAATTTAATAAACAGACAGGGCCTCTATTAAGATATCGGTATTTTCACGATGCATTTTATATGCCCATGCATAATCATGCTCAAACACCTGAAATCCTGAAGTAAGGTTTCCACGAACAATTTTATTGTTCGTATAACATGCTTTTGAAGGCCCCGAATTCGTGAATTGGGTCTGTCATCAAAGTTTCAGAGTCCAAAAGTCAATATTCACCTGCCCAGTTTGTTGTCGTTTGTCATGAAAATCAGTGTAAATTGAATAAAAAATACCAAAGAAGAAACATGTTTTCAAGTTGGAACCCAATAATCTTGTTGGGTCCGACGATGAATAACAACTTTTCTTTCGTGTTTTTTTCGAAAGCGTATATTTTTTGAAATAACTATAACCCGGACATCTAAGTAATTGAACAGACAGTAGTGTAGCGTACAGTTAGATTGCGTTTCTATTTTTTGAGTAGAATTGAATTTATAATTGTTTTCCATTTAAAAAAATGTAGGAAGAAATTGTTCAGCGAAAGAAGCTAACAAAAATTTTTCAAAACCTGGTAAGAGGCAACGGAATTTGAAACAGGGCACTTCTCGATTGCAGTCGCAATGCGTACCACTGAGAGAGATCCCCCTTACAGTTATGCTTAGGATCATGAATTGTGTCAAATAGGCATATGACAAGCCTGCTGTATGATATCGACAGAGTAACTGCGGAAGGAGGGTAGACAGAATATTTTTATTCACACCACTCCTACGTCTGCGTTTGTTAAACAATGTGCGAATGGTGCGATTTGCATCCAGTAAATTTGATTAGGGGATCAATATCTACTTGCCAAAAAAACCTATTCAATCAATTTCATCATGGACTTTCTCATCGTTCAAGCTTTTTGACCTACATTATCATGTATTATTTTGAGCATTACGTGATTGTACTACCACGACGTAGACAAATTCCCCAGAAGATGAATATTACTTCCAGTTAATTTTATGGATATTTTCCAATTAAAAATAAAGTTCAAAACTCTTAATTGGATGTCTTCCATGATTCAAACAAGATTTCACTCAGAAGATGGAAATGTTAGGTAGTCAACAGAAGAAGTCACTTACGCGTTAGCCTAAGAGAAAATTCATTAACACCATCATTTCCGTGGATGTTTTGAAAGGGTAAATTGAAAACTAACTTCTTGAAGGCATATAAAAAGTTACGCTAGTTTGGAGTAAGTTTTATGGGTTAGAATTAGGATTGCTGAACCTGGAACAGGGTTAATAGCTCAGGACAGTGGGTTAGGTTCTTGTAGTGTTTTAGGTTACCGTTAGGATTGCCTTTCTATTTTTTGAGTAGAATTGAATTTATAATTGTTTTCCATTTAAAAAATCTGTAGACTGAAACTTGTTCAGCGAAGATGAAACAAAAATTTCAAAACATGGTCAGAATGCAACCGGATTTGAACCATGACCTCTCGATCTGCATTCTGAATGCTGACCACTGATAATTATACCCCCTTAACGTTATCTAGGATCATGAATTTGTGGTAAAATAGGCATATGCACCATTCCCTGCTGTATGATTCGACAGAGTAACTGCGGCTGCGGAAGAAAGGTAGCACGACAGAAGCTTTTTTATTCCCACCTCTACGTTTATGGCGTTAGGTAACAAAAAGCGAATTGTGCGATTGCACAGTAGATTTGTTAGGGGATCAATCTCTACTGCAAAAACCAACAAAACTTTCAATTCATTTTCATCATGGACTTCTCACCGTCAAGCTTTTCGGACCTACTATGACTGTATTATTTTGAGCATTTACGTGAGTGTACTAACCACGACGTAGACAATTCCCTAAGAATGAATATTACTTCAGTTAATTTTATGGATATTTTCCAATTAAAAATAAAGTTCAAAACTCTAATTGGATGTCTTCCACTAATCAAACAAGATTGCACTCAGAAGATGGATGTTAGGTGTCCCAGAAGACAAGTCATCTTACGCGTAGCCTAAGAGAAACTTCATAACCCCATCATTTCCGTGGATGTTTTGAAAGGGTCCATTAAAACTAAATTCTTGAAAGCATATAAAAAGTTTGAGTAAGTTTATGGGTTAGAATTAGGATTGCGGAGGAAAAACCTTGGTACAAGGGTTAATGCTAGGACCGTGGTCGGGTTTTTGTTAGTATTAGGGGGTACCTTATGATTGCGTTTTTATTTTTAGTAGAATTGAATTTATTATTGTTTTTTCCCCATTTAAAATAAGTTTAGGATCTGAAGTGTTCAGCGTAAGATGAACAAACATTTCAAAACAGGATTAAAGTACAGCGGCAACCGGATTTGAATCGAGGACCTCCTCGATCTGCCGTCTAATGCTCTACAACTGAGCTATACCCCCTTTCGTCATGTTAGTCTGATGAATTTGTTATATTTTCATGAATTTGTGTAAAATAGGCATATGCCCCTGCTGTAGAAATCGACAGAATAACGCGGAAGGAGGCAATACAGAAGATTTTTTTCCCACCTCTACGTTCTCATGGTAAAACAAGCGCTAATGATGCGATTTCATCCAGTCAAATTTGATTAGGGTATCTAATATGCTCACTTGCAAAAACAAAAAACACCTATTCATTCATATCAATCATGGACTGTCTCATCATTCAAGCTTTTTGACCTACAAAGACTATTATTTTGAGTTGATCATATGACGTTATTGTACCACCACTACGTAGCCACAAATTCCCACAAAATGAATATACTCCAGTTAATTTTGGATATTTCCAATCAAAATAAAGTTTAAAAACTTTTCTTGGATGTCTTCCATGATTGAAACAAGTGCTTTGTCACTCAGAAATGGGAATATTAGGTATCAACAGAGAAGTCACTTATCCGATATTTAGCCTAAGAGAAAATTCATTAACACCATCATTTCCGTGGATGTTTTTGAAGGGTAAATTGAAAACTAACTTCCTTGAATCATACTAAATTTACGTAAGTTTGAAGTTTTGTGGGTTATTAGGATTCCAGAACCCTTGGTACAAGGGTCAATGCTTAGGGACCATGGGTTAGGGTTACAGTTAGGATTGCTATTTCTATTTTGAGTAGAATTGCATCATAATAGAGGTTGTTCATGTTTTCATCGATTGGCTAGGAACAAACGATCGGGAAGGGTGTTCCTGAACCGTAATGCGGTCCATTCAATTTAATGTTGCTTGCAACCTGAAGTCACCTCGTTTGTAGCCAATAATTTGGTTCAAGTAACAGCGGTTTTCTGATTTGATTCTTTTGACAAAGTTCAGCATTAACGGCTTAATAACGTCACAGGCACAACCTCTATTGTTTTGCAGGACATGTTCACAAGACAAACGAAATCCAAAACAGGGCACCCGCTTTGAACCAGGGCCCTCTCGTCTTCAGTCGAATGCTCTACCACTGAGCTATACCCCCTTTCGTCATGGTAGTCTGATGAATTTGTGTATACTAGCATATGCTCTGTTGTATTAATATCGCCAGATTAGCTGGCCGGAAGGAGGGTAGACAGATTTTATTCCCTTACGTATGCGTTTATGGGTAAAACATGGCGAATGGTGCGATTTGCATCCATAGATTTGATTAGGAGATCACTAACTACTTGCAAAAACAAAAAACACCTTTCAATCAATTCATCATGGCTTTCCATCATTCAAGCTTTTTGACCTACATATGAACTATTAATTTTGAGCATACGTGATTGTACGACCATGACGTAGACAAATTCGCCACAGAGAGATTACTTCCAGATATTTTTATGGATTTGCCAATCAAACATAAAGTTAATAACTTTAAAATTGGATGTCTTCCATGATTAAGAAATTTTCACTCAGAAGATGAATTGTAGGAGT
>JAMKCH010051638.1:0-16621 GCA_023653785.1 Ophioderma brevispina
TATAATAGAAATCGTGGGGCTCCCATGGTTTGCCCGCTATGGACGAAATTTGGTTCCAATGAACTTCAACTTTTCAATGAGTTTCAATTTTAACAAAAACATTAAACATTCAAATTTAGTGGACACACACACACATACACACGCACAACGGATGCAAGTGGTCCAGCAAGCTATAGCTGACGGCCACAACAAGCCTTGGTGGCAAAGAGTGTGAAAAATTCAAGTGATGGATCAAGGAGACAATGAGATCAGGAAGCAGGGCACCCCATGAAAAGGGAGAGGGGAAATTAACTGAGTTACGGATTTGACGATCTCCGAAAATAAAAAAATGACACAACTCTGTTACTAGGCACCAGTCAACTAGAGCTTTAACAGAGGATTCTCACTCCATCATCACTTGTTGATAAAGAAAGTGCTAGTTGTTGAAACGTCAACAAGTAAGTGGTTGTATATGAACTAGTCACACAAATTTCTTGGAATATTCCAGCTGATTCACGTCAGGTGTGATCTAATAATTAGTAAGCATTCCAATATGCAAAAACACCCAGGTTAAAAAAATGGGGGTGCTTCTTTCTGGAAATGTCCTGCATCTCTTTAAGTGCATAATTGTCTTCTGACTCCTGTTGGTACAAACAAAGATCCCCCATTAAAGGGTCACTGGACCCCTCTCAGAAAAAAAAAATTCCTTTGAAATTTTCCATGAAACTTGACAGGACAAATGGATACCCAAAGATTGCTACCAAGAAAGAAAATTTAGACTAGTGATCGGTTTGGAAACAATAGTAACCCTCGTCTATCTGAGCACGTTGTTTGTGACAAACTCCGAAGGGGGTGGCCCTGGTGATTTCGGTACTGAAATTTTTTCCGAGTAATTGGAACCAAGGATAGGCTTGCTTAGAGATTCTTCTTTCATTGGTATCAAATAAGTACCAACATTGCATCATGATGTCACTATATGTATAATTGAGATGTATAAAAATACGGATAAAGGTTGAAAATTGGTATTCAACAATTTACTGATCAAACAACTTTATAGCATAAAACTGCTCGAGTAGTATATAAAACTGACGTAATTTCTAAGCATGTTGTAATTGGTTACTCATTTGGTATGAATGAAAAGAAGAAGGACCATAGGCTATCCAATCGGTACCCACATCAAGTGTCTGTGAATATTTGTTAGTACAGTATATTGGTACTTCTCTCCAAAGGGGTGGATGCCAACCAAAAATTTTAAATTTTTTTTTTCCCCAAATTCCCCCCTTTGGGATCACCATGTATATTACCCCCAGTGGCATGCTTATGGAAAATGGTCAATTGACAATACAGTAAAAATTTGGCACAAAAAAGGGGTTTTTAGCAAGGCAAAATGTGATAAAAACACTGTTTATACCGACGGGTCATGTGAGGTTGATCTTGACAATCCATCTCTATATTACCTTTAATAAACAGTAACATTGAATTAGAGGTTAAATGTGCATTGTGTGATCTTACACATTCATTTTTTTCATGGGATGGCATTCAGAGATATCTCAAAGCAAAGGATATGCTCAAACATTTCAATCGATTGTGACATTGCATTATGGGTGTTATGAGAACAATTAGTTCTATTGCGCTGTCGATGTCCCACAGGCCAGTGTTTATTAATTTCTGCCCCGTTTCACAGACAGAAAATACAAAAGTACAAATTCTTCTAGAGGGAGATCGAATTTGCACGTAAGATAAGCACACTATATTACAAAGGGGCGATGGTTCAGCTGATTAAAAATTCTCAATTTCTTTGAGGAAAGTGGGGGATGAGGGGATGTGGATCACGAAATGCCCTTTAATGGCTGAATGACTTTTTCTCAGGTAGGGATGTGCAGCCCACATTCAGGGGCATTAGGGTTTGTGAACGGATTGTGGTGTCAAAAAGTAGGGGTTGTGAACGGAAAATTTGGAACAGAAATTTGAAGGCTTGGGGATACTAAAATTGGGCTAAAAGGACCTGGCAGGATATAAGCAAGAGAAAAGCGCCTCAATTTAGTTGTAAACTATGATGATGAATTGTCATCTTGCGATGTACGTTACATAAGATTCAGTTGTTATGGAGTATTCATGATTTCCTCTAAAATTGTCCATAACAAGCTAAAAAATGTGCAATGCAAAAATCAAAAATTGAAGGGGGTTGGCAAGTTTCTAAGTAGCAAAAACCACAACTATAAATAATTAATATACTTCAAAATCTCACTGGAGATTTAGATTCATGATATATGCAATAGGCTTCATTATGATCATGAGTTACCTATAACAGAACGTGGTCATTTGGTATGGTCAGATTTCAGGGAAATCTGTTGAACTATTACATAATACTAATCTTGTGCAAAAGTTTTGTTCATGAATTAACATACACGTGAGTTCGGTATACAGTGTGATTTGTTATGTAGATAAAGCAACAAAGATATTAGGGCTTTGGAATATATTTGGGAGGTCAAACAGGAATGATTGAATGTTTGTGCTCTTCTTTCTATTTTATTGCACCCTCGATGGAGAAATTGTTAAAAAAATGAACCTTCCGACCCCCAAGAACGGGAAAAGCCACTACAGGGTAGAAAGATAGTATCAATACACATCAGCATAATAAGTCTCCTGTTTGGGGGGGGGTGGCCAGGGGGTGTTATAATCAAAATTGATTTCCCATTGAAGCATAATTAAATTCTCCTCTAAAAGGCCATTCTTCAAAATATGAACATTTCATTGTATTTCAAAGTTGGATCAGAAAGCTTAAGAAAAAGCGTATTGATTGTAAAAATACTGCAAGTAAACTTGCACATCCCCCTGGCCCAGATGGCAGTGCTGGAACAGGACCTAAGATGACCTTTGATCTGGGTCCCATGACCTTTGACCACCATCCACATATGAAGGAACCCCTATTGTACTTTAACCCCAAGTCTGGTTTAAATGACTTCACTTTCGAAGGAGACACAAAAACGGAAAACTAACCAAAACCTAACAAAAATGGAACACGCACATACACATACGTACAGAGACATGCGAACCCTCGCAATATCCCCCTCTGCTTTTCAAGCCAGGGGATAAAAATGGGTACCAGATAACGTAATATCAAAACTGAGGGCACTTCTCTATGCTTATTCCGGACCTAGCAGGCAGCGGCGGCCAAGCCTCATTCATTAAAGCATAGCAAATGCAACCAAATGTCACAAAAGAAATTAAGGCAATACGGGTGCAAACCACAAACAATTTGGGTGCTTTGAGTGGGGTCGGGTCATGTGTGGTCCCATGATCTACATACGTCCTCGTCTTGTCGTTTTAAAACAAAAAAAATCAGAAATAACCCTTCCAGTGGAGTGATTATTTCAACTCAACAGTTTTGGAAATAAGAAAATATTTCTTGACAACATGTACTAATCACGAATTTTCGCGAGATTTTGCTTGTATGGTTAAACCAATGGCGGACGTCTGAAATTGGGAGTTCTTGGCCGCCCTTCCCTGCGCCTGAAGGCCTTAGCTTCCAAAGAAAACATTTCCTAAAGGAGAACCTCAAGAACTGAATTATTCTTCAATTGATGGTTAAACTGCTGATGGATAGTTGCAAATGGGGTCGTAAGGGCCAACATTTCCGTACCACTTTCCTAATGTAAGTGCCCCACCCCCCAGGGTTTGACCCATCTCAGAACAAGGGGGTCAGGCTATATAGAGAGATACTTAATTTTGGTTGATATGCACATCTGATATGTGGCCAAGATGGGTTTGACATTATGCAGGTTCCTCTCGGTTTGTATAATTTTCTAGGCTTGTAAACTTCACTCATTGGTTTAATTCCTGTCTTTGGAGATTCAACTATTTAAATGTCTGGAGATTCAACTTTTCAACGTCGGCCTGCAAGTAAAACAAAATATCAAAGTCAGTCCTTATGTAGGTCATAAATGGAAACTTAGACGCAACCACATCAATTATGACATTAATTAGAGGAGGATAAATACAACTTTTTTCTACCTTTCTCAAATAATTGTGGGTGTTTGGTGCTACATTATGAAGGTCAAAAATTCATTCATGGACACCCCCCACTTGTGGGTTGGATACTTTCGGACTCTTCTACATGTCCTAATTTTGGTCAATTTTCTATTAGTCTTGGTAAAGACTTAAAAGGACCTGGCATGATAAGCAGAGAGAAGCGCCCCAATAGTTGTAACTAGCTGATGAATTGGTCATTTTTGCGATATGCGTGTACATAAGACTCGTTTTTCATGAGGTAGTCTTGCTTCCCTAAAATTGCATAACCAGCTAAAAACATGAAAAAACTCCAAATTGAAGGGGGGTTTCAGTTCGAATAGCAAAGCCACACTATACTACTCCCCCGCCTAAAAATCTGACGATGATGAAATTGCCATCAACGTGCTGCAACTTGCTGTCAAATGAACGCGCCAGGCCAGCTGGATTAAATCTCTCAAACTTCCACATCGTGCTTCGTTATCAATTCATTACGGACACATGCAAATCGGGCGAGCGGGCCTTTTGAGTAGGGTCGGTCGGTCGGCGAATTTTTTCTTTTAAAATTTTTTTTTGCTTTTGGAGCTAAAATTGGCCGAAAATAGCCCCAAAATCTGAAAAATCAAGAGAAAAAATGAAAATTTTTACAAATCTCCCCCCCAAAAATTGCCAAAATTTATAAAGGGGGCTAAAAACAGGCTGTATTTTTACATGATTTTTGGACAACAACGTAAAAAAAAAAAAATTGCCTGGCAAACTGAAAAATCAGGGTCCGTCGGGCCCGTACAAACAGGGTGTTTTTATTTTCGTCGCCATAGCAAACACATTACGCGACCAACGCTCCTGGCATTTATTATTAAATTCACACCTACCTTTAATACAGTAATTTATATCGTTCGGATTTTTTGGCGGGGAGTAATAAATAATTCATACTACTTCAAAATCGCACTTGATTTATATTCATGTATATTATGCAACAGGTCGTTCATTGATGATCAGAGATACTATAACAGAAGTGGTCATTTGGCTATGGTTCGAAGCGTCATGGAAACGTTGGACTATTACATAATACTAATTCTTGTGCAAAGTTTGTTCATGAATAACATACAAGTGAAGTTCTGGTATACAGTGTACGTTGTTCTGGTAGAGTAAACAGAAAAGCATTATGTTTGGAATAATATTCACTTGTGACACTAAGGTATGCTAATCTACCCAGAGCTCAGTTCAAAGTCAAGCCTTGGCTGGGCACATGTTAACAACAGCTGACCATGCCATGTTCTGGGTATCATAAATGCATACTAAAAATCCAGGTGTGCGTATTTGCTCCATACACTGGTGATGAAAGCTATGGAATTGGTACCCGGGAATTGATAGTTCATCCTACAGAGTAGATAGATATTATCAATACAATCAGCATAATAAGTCGCTATCCCGTTCTTGGGGGGGGAGGGGTTGTAAATAAAAGTTGATTTCCCATTTAAGCCTACACCAAATGCAAACATTCTTGAGAAGAAGGGGCCATAATTCCCAACACAAAATTGACTCTTATCCAATAGGATACATACTATACATGCAACAATTAACAAATGAGAACAAACAAATAAAATAAGATTAAACTGACAAAGATATGACCAAAGTGCTTGGCCAGCAGTAAAATTAAAAACACTCACAAAAGGAAAGCACTACCATGTCATTTTCAAAAGGTTACCAAAAATGAGCCCCCCAAAAAGGAGAAATAACTGCTAGAAAACCAAAAACCACCATAACACATCAAATTAAGCAATTTAGAAGAACGTTTTACTGCCCGCTTTAAAAGTAGACAGATTGCTAATGCATTCTTAAATCAATGTATTTTCCATCTCAAATACGTGGCAGTGGAAACAAAATCAATTGTAAGAAAGAAGAAGTCCTTGCTGATTGGTGCAAGAGCATACTACTATTCAATTTGTTCTTTGCAGAATGATCAAAAGAAGCTGGGTCCAAACAATTTTTAAATTTTAAACCCAGGACAAGTGTTGAGTCGTGGAAAGTATCTTGAAGTCGAACTAATTTCAAGCCAAGCAGTCTATTGGAATAAGGTGGAGGAACATCAGCATTGAATTGACTGAAAAACACGGTGTGGTGTGATTTCCACTGCGACTTCTTTCTAGTCTCTCCATGATGAGGATCGAACGCAAGCACAATAGGTAATGTGGGGCAAGATGAGAACTTTATATAGTTAAGGCATATGCGTAAGAGGACATGTGTTCTTGGGCATCTGAATGCTGAAGCCAAAAGTTTCAAAAACTTGTCTATAAATTAAATCAATGTGACAGTCAAAAAAAGATACTTACTGAAAGTTCCAAAAGCATTTGAACTCAGAAAGGCTCACTAACACCCATCACCCATGATATAAGTACCGCAGTAAATTAGGAGATTTTTGATCTAGTCATCATGCATAACAAGTAATTATAAGGATTCAGAGGCAAATATTGAGAATAGTCCATTTGAATATTGTTGTGAATATCATGTTTAAGAACATCACGATCCTTTTTACTGAAATAGGGTCCGAAGTATGGTGTGATCATCTGCAAACTGAAAGGAGAAAACAAACATTTAAGTCATTGACAATAGAATAAAGAAAATTGGCCCTAGAACAAGCCTTGAGGTACACCAAGTTTTACGGAACACCACTCCTAAAAGGCACCCTGAATACAACCTGTTCTTTCGCGATATAGAGGAAGTTTTGAACCCATTGAAGAAGAAAACATCAAATACCCAAAGAATAAAGTTTTGATACTAAGATATTGGATCTACTTTATCAAATGCAGAACGAAATCAAGAAATTATATCAAACAAATTATACATTTACGATCATCAGGGTTTGTTTAAAATGTATAGAATAAAACCAACAGTTGCTCACAAGTTTTCTACAGTGCGAAAACCAAACTGATTGTCAGACAAACATCTCTTCACATAATTCAGAATACGAATAGAGATCAATGTTTCCACTTCCTTGCACAAAATACTTGTCAATGAGACAGGACGGTCACTACCTACATCTTCCTTTGGCTTATCACCACCTTTGTAAATAGGAACAACATTAGCTTCTTTCTATGCTCTTGGAACTTGCCCTTTTTGAATAAAGAAGTTAAATAAATCACACATTACATTGTGCAAGCTCATTACAACATGATTTCAAAAATATTGTTAGAATCTCATCTGGTCCAGGAGATTTGGAAGTATCCAGATTCTTTAGAGCCTCAAGAACTTCATCAACTGTGAAAAGATCAAAATGAAGAGCAGCACCACCGTGAGAAGTAGGTGTGTCAGGTAAAGAATTAAGATCAGTAGGATTGTACGTATCACCAAATTTACTTGAAAAATGTGTGTTTTAAAGGTGCAACGAGAGATTTTGAGGCACCCAAATATTGTGTCATAATAGTAATTTCATATAGATTAGACACTCAATAGATTTCTTACCTTGTATTTTGCTACAGAAATGTCTTAAAAGAGTGAAAAAAGGTGATTTTGATTTGCTTATATTTCAATCTAGAACATAGGCTGAATTTTGTATTTGCTCCTATACAAAATTAGAAATTTCACAATTTTTGTACCAAAGAAACATTTCTCAACTTAATCCTTTCAGATGGGGATATTTTGATGGAAAGCTTTACATCAGGGCAAAAATCAGAATTTTCAATTTTTTTAGGGACACCTGTTATTTGAAATCTCTTGTTGCACCTTTAAGCATCAGAAATGTCAGTAGGATTACTGACAACAGAGCCATTTAGGGTAAAAGTAGTATTATCAGAGCACTTCCTTGGATGCAACATAGGACCAAAATTTCTTTGGATTATGCTTAGCATCAATGGAAATACCATTAAGTATAGTCCCTGTGACTTTTCCTAATTAAAGCCTTAACCTTTTCCTCTGAAAGTGCCATTTTCTTCAAAATATGATCATTTCATTTTTTCAAAGTTCGGATCAGAAAACTTCACGTTTAAAGTTATATGATTTGTGAAAATGGGTACCAGATAATGCAATGTCAAAACTGAGGGCGCTTCTCTCTGCTTATCCTGCCATGTCCTTCTCACTAAAGACATTTATAGCTCCTTTTAGGTGCAATGGAACACATTTTGGCCACAGCCAAAAGAGATTTAAGATTTTCATATTATCCAAATGTCTAAACTTTCTCAGGTACAAGGGGTTGCAAATACCATTTAATGAAAAAAAGTTGCTGTCACCCCTCTCCATAATTTATGAATGGGAAAAATAAAGTTTTATTTTCCAAATTATCACCAATTCCTACACAGACATGTGTGCATGTGCTTCTTGCAATGCAATAGTGCATTGTTTTGCATTTGCTAGGTATTTTCAAGAAAAGGTGGCTAAAATCTATTCTAATCTTGAAAGAAATCAATCAAATGCTGCAAATTGTGACTTATACAAAGTTTCTGTTACATGTAAACTATCCGAGTTCAGTCAGCTATCTGAAGATGATGTTCTGAAACTTGTAAATAGTACTGCAACTAAGGGCTGTGTATTAGATCCAGTGCCTATTTGGTTTTTGAAAGAAAATGTCATTACTTTTGTTCTTATCATTACCAACATCATAAACATGTCTCTCTCAACAGGTATATTTCCAGCAACTTTCAAACATGCCATCCTTAATCCACTCATTAAGAAACAGTCACTTAACCCTGAAGAGCTGAAAAACTACCGCCTTGTAGCCAACGGTTAATCACAGCATCCTCTTCAATATATTAGATGTGAAATTGGCCTCACGGAACTGCTTTAGATTGAGTCGATTTCCCTCTTCAACAGGAGAGGGGGATACGTAACTACGATACCTACCTCCCACGGCCTAATTCTGCACCAGAATGTTTTCAATTGTGCGAGCAACCTAAACCCCACTTACCACGAAAAATCTGGCAACCGCCCAGCTCGGTGCACTGCGCCTGAGAGATCGCCCCATCACTATTTTTTTGGGACAAAATCACTACCCAGAATGTTTCTGCACCCCAAGACGTGGCGAACATAGCTTTCATGAGGGCGCCTTACGAAATTCGTGGGTAGGGCTCAGGCCGTGGGAGGTATTTTCTTATTCTTAGTATCCCCTCTCCCGTGTTTAGAGGGAATACAGTACGCCTACTCTACCTACCTCCCACGGCATGATTCTGCCCAGAATGCCACTGGACAACCAGGAGGTGGATGAAAGCCGTGGGAGGTACGTATGTACTTGAGGAATAACCCACAGCCTAAAGAAACACCTAACCAAAGGAACCTAAGGTAGAAACAAGGAAACTTAGTTTCTACTCACCCTACTGGACATGTCTGACTGTTCCACGTCGACCTGTCAGTCAAACTGCTAGGCTACCTGGACAGCGCCTTGCCAAAACATCGTGAAGATAGACCGTCTGGAACGTCATGGGAGTAGACCAGCCCGGCCGCGCAATTGATGTCAACAAGGCTGCATCCAGAGTAGAGCACCCAGAAGCGGAAATGGAACGAGTATCGTGGGCCCAAATGGGAAGCGGTCATCTCAACTGGACATTTTGCATAGGCGGTATGGATGACCGATGAAATCCAGCGGCTAATGGTGCCTCTAGCCGCAGGCTTAAAGGGCTTCTCCGAAGTACAGAACACCATCAGAAAAAGGCACCTTGAATACAACCTGTTGCTTTCGCATATAGAGGAAGTTTTGAACCCATGAAGAAGAAAACATCAAATACCCAAAGAATAAAGTTTTGATACTAAGATATTGTGATCTACTTTATCACAATGCAGAACTGAAATCCAAGAAAAAAAAAATTACTATCAACAAGATTACATTTACGATCATCAAGGGATTGCCAAAGAGTAGTTTTTATGTGATAGAATATAACCAACATTTGCTCACAATTTCTACCCAGTGCGAAAACCAAACTGATTATCGACAAAACATTCTGCTCTTCCACATAATTCAGAATACGAAATAGCGATCAATTTTCCCACTTCTTGCAAAAATACTAGTCAATGAGACAGGACGGTCACTACCTACATTCCTTTGGCATTATCAACAACTTTGTAAATAGGAAAAACCTAGCTTCGGCTATGCTATTGGAATGCCCTTTTTTAATAAAAGAAGTTAAATAAATCCACACAGTACTGGCAAGGCTCATTTACACACATGATTTCATAAAATATGGAAGAATTAATCTGGTCCAGGAGTTTGGAAGTATCAGATTCTTTTAGAGCCTCAAGAACTTCATCAACTGTGAACAGATCAAATGAAGAGCAGCACCAACGTGAGAGTAGGTATGTAAGGTAAAGACTTAAGATCAGTAGGATTGTTACGATCACAAAATTTACTTGAAAAAAGGGTGTTTTTAAGGGTGCTGCAACGAGAGATTTTGAGGCACCCCAAATATTGTCAGAATAGTAATGTCATAAGACTTAAGCACTAAATAGATTTCTTACCTTGTATGGTGTACAGGAATGTCTTAAGAGTGAAAAAGGTGAATTTGATTTGCTTATATTTCAATCTAGAACATAGGCTGAATTTTGTATGTGCTCCTATACGAAATTAGAAATTTCACAATTTTTTACCAAAGCAACATTCTCAAACTTAATACGTTCAGATGGGATATTTTTGATGGAAAAGTTTTAAATAGGCAAAAATCAGAATTCAATTTTTTAGGACACCTTTATTTGAAATCTCTCGTATGACCTTTAAGCATCAGAATGTCAGTCGGATACTGAAAACAGAGCCATTTAGGGTAAAGGTAGTATTATCAGAGCACTTCCTTGGATGCCACCATAGACCAAAATTTCTTTGGATTATGCTTAGCATCAACCGGAAAATACCATAAGTATATAGTCCCTGTGACTTTCCTAATTAAAGCCTTAACTTTTCCTCTGAAAGTGCCATGTCTTCAAAATAGATCAATTTCATTTTTTCAAAGTTCGGATCAGAAAACTCAGTTTTAAAGTTATATGATTTGTGAAATGGGTACCAGATAACGCAATGTCAACTGAGGGCGCTTTTCTCTGCTTAAACGCAGGTCTTATCACTAAAGACATTTATAGCTCCGTTTAGGTTGCAATGCGAAACAATTTTGGACACAGCCAAAAGAGATTTAGATTTTCATCTATCCAAATGTCTAAAGGTTCATGTACAAGGGTTTGCCAAATGTAATACTATTTAATGAAAAAAAATGGTGTCACCCATCTCCATAATTTGAACTGGGGAAAAATAAAGTTTAATTTTCCAAATTATCACCACTTCCTTACAAAACAGAACTGGGTGCAGTGCTTCTTGCAATGCAATTAGTGCATTGTTTGCATTTGATAGGTATTTTCAAGAAAAAGGTGTGGCATAAAATCTATCGAATCTTGAAAGAAATCAATCAAATGCTGCAAATTGAGATGGACTATACAAAGTTTCTGTACAGTAAAACTATCCGAGTTCAAGTAAAGCTATCTGAAGATGATGTTGAAACTTGTAAATAGTACTGCAACTAAGGGCTGTGTATTAGATCCAGTGCCTACTTGGTTTTTGAAAGAAAATGTCCAGGACTTTTGTTATTCTCATTACCAACAATCAAAACAGGTCTCTCTCAACAGGTATATTTCCAGAACTTTCAAAATGCATCCTTTATCCGCTCATAAGAACAGTCACTTAACCCTGACGAGCTGAAAAACTACCGCCTTGTAGCACCGGTTATCAAGTATGACTCTTCAATAGATTAGGGTGTGTAAAATTTGGCATCAGGAACTGTTTGTCTGGTCAGATCATTTTTTGTGGAAGACACAACATGATTGTTGATTAAACACTACACGGCCAATTTCTCATGGTAGTTACCAAACAGCTACCCGAGTAGCCATGGATTACCTACCCACAAGAAGTACACTCGCCGGACAGGCTTCCGGTGTATTTTTGATCGCATAGTAGACGGATATTGTACACACAGCGGGCTGTTTCCCCTCGTGTGTGGAAGTAGCTACGTGGTTACACCGGTCTCAGCGCGCGCGACGGTTTTCAATGGTCAATTTTGTTTTGATATTTTGGCTATACTTTCGCATTTTTTTAATAAATGTGCGGGAATATGGGGGTTTTTGGGGTTTTTGATTGGTTTTGTTATTGTTAAATTATAAAAAAAATTTTCCTAAAAATGTTCAAAAAATGCTAAACAGAGAACAAGTGTATAGCGCCCTCATTTCATGAAGTTGTCATCCACTCTCAAAATGATGTCGTAGTAATCGCAGAGTAGCTACGTGGCAGCTGCGTGTCTACTACGGTACTGTCTGACACAACATCCACCTTCTCCACCTAAGCGGGCAAATACAGGGTAGCCATTGGGCTAGGTACAGCAGAGTAGCCAAATTACTGTTATACCTAATAACTGTGTACTTGCAAAGCCTGTTCTTGCAGCTACTGCCTCGCAATTAGCCCAGTGTGTACTGGCAGTAGCTGCCGCGGTGACACTTGGTTTGTAGCTGCAGTAAAGGCTACCACGTGCGTAAGAATCCGGGTGTAGTACTCAGACCTCAAAGAACATGTGCTACGGACTTTCACAAGGTTCTATTGTTGGACCCAAATGTTTCACACTATACCTATCGGAAGGAGGATGCATAAAGAAGCATAAATTCTTAATCATATTATGCGAGATGACATCCAAATTTTATATCAGTTTTAACCCATCAGACATATTCTAACAGTCTGCCCTTGACTGCACTTACGGATTACATCAACGAAATCCGCTCCTTGGATGACAGATAGTATGCTAAAACTGAATAAATGATAAAACCGAATTCTTTGTGGCTACTTCCCATCGTTTTAGACGACTGATGCCAGTATTACATCTCCAAGTGGGTGATGAAATATTAATCCCTTCAAAGAACTGTAAGAAATCTGGTAACATTTGACGGACATTGTGTAAAGGTAATAGATAACATCCCACTCCCCCCCCTGGCCGCAAGCTAGATGTGTTCACCATGTAGCGCCCAAATGGTCCCTGTTTGTCTTAGGTTGGGGATAGATGGATCCTGCTGGATGTCCCGCAATCACAATCATGTAGTTAAAGGGCGACGACCCCTGTTTTGGAATGGTAACTTCCAACATGTGACGTAGAGACTACTGGTCAATCGCACGATGACAATGACCGGCAAATCGTGCCGGCGTTGGGCAACAGAAGTTGAAATTGGAGGGATATCTCCATATTGCCTATCTGTGCTTTGGTCTTGTGCTCACGCCAGGAGATGTTTTGTATCGCATAAGAAGCGTGGTGTAGGTGCCATCCACTGCACCCAGTAACTCCTTCTTCGTTGTCCAGGTCTCAGATCATATAACAAGGATACTCTCTACACCGGCTCTAAGAATTTCAGCTTGGTTGAATTGTAGATACCAGATTGGCATAAGTGGTGTCGTTTATTGCAGGCATTCCAAGCTTGTACTTTGCGTGACACGAAATCTTTCTTGCTGTCGGCAAACATCGGACCAAGATACTTGAAGTCTTGACTCTTGGAGTGGCTACATCTGATGTGAAGATAGGTTGATGATCATCTTCCTCATTGACAGTCATATATTCAGTCTTTTTGTCATTAGCGAGTTAGGGCCGACTTTGTAGGCAGGCATTCTCAAGTATGTTAGTAGATCTTGTGCAAACATATCAAATCAGCTGTTAGAGCTAGATCATCTACGTAGTCAAGGTCATGTGAGTTGCGACTTTGGTGACGTCTAGACCGCTTGGGTTTGATGGGAGTCCTTTCCGTTCATGATGTCAAGACTTCTGTCTGAGGATGTAATCAACCACGACTACAAAGAGATATGGAGCAAGAGTATATCTCCTTGGAGGATTCGAGTAGTTGTTAGCAACTTCCTTGTGGCCATATCCATGGTCTGTAAAAGGCTAGATGAGTTATCATACATGATGGCAATTGCCTTGACAGTCTCATCTGGACACGTAGTTGGCGAGAATATGCACCAGATTACATTCCCTGTTTACACTGTCAAAAGACCTTGGAAACATCTACAAACACAATTGCAAGCCTTTTTCTTGGGGAAATTCTCAAACTTTTATGATCCTTCTGGAAGAAAGTAATCTGTGGTAGTGTGATCTGCCTTTGCGAAAACCGTTATGGTTCCGGCTGAGAATGGGATATATGTGAGGAGTGATTCTGTTGAGAAGCATGGAGTTGTAGATTTTAGGAGCCAAGGTGACAGTGTGGATTCCTCTTAGTTTTGGGGTTGTGGAGGTCGCCTTTCTTTGGTAGAGGAATGAGTTGAAAAGGCAGCTGGTTTGTTTCCATGTCGGTGTTGTTACAAAATTCTAACAGTAACAGTTGATCATGGAATATTCGATTCTTCCAGACTACTGCAGGAACGTCGTCGGGACCAGGTGTTTGGTGTTCTTAGTTCTGCAGGCAGAGTATGAAGCTCCTCTATTGGAAAGGTCCAGTCTGCATGGATGGGAAGGGTGTATGCTATCTTGTGATTGAAGAAAGGTTCATCAAGGTTAGTGTTATACTGAACGGCTTGCCAAGTAGAGAACTAAAGAGCTGAAACCACGTGTTCAAGCGCTTTTCAGTTGTTCACCTTTGATTCTAAGGTGGGTAGCCTTCTTATCGGTAAGCTCCCTCAAGGCCTCCCAGGCAGCCGCATGCTTGTCACTCAGGATAACATTCTTTCAGTTCTTGACTACCCTCCGCAATTCACCCGTATTCGGCATTGTTTTTTATTTTAACATTGCTTGGATGGACTGGTGGATGGTGTTTGGTGCGTTCACTGTTCTTTCAAGGAGGATTATGGAAATTCCCTCTTGCTTGTGATCACAACACTTTCACCTAAAAAAACTAAGCAGTCTTGTCAAAAACTTTTGGTTGGATGCCAAGCTATTTTCTCAGCATCTAGGTTTAGTGTTGACCATGCAAGTCAATTGTAAGGAACTTCATTGGCTTCCGGTGAGAGAGCGCATCCTTTTTGTTTTCGAAAAGAAATCAAGTAAAGGCAGCGGTGCATGAAAGGAGCCGACAACTTATGAGTCCTTGGCTGGTTTCGAAGGTTTGGCTTTATTCTGTTCACAATGAAGCATTACTTCAGAGTCTAAAGCGCTTCATGCAACCGCGTGCCTTAATGACGTCCAAATAAGACGGCATGAAAATTACGCTCGTCCACACTGACACAGAGCAAAATCCAACATGCACGAACTCAAGTTCAGTAGTTGAAATTGCTCACTTACGACACAACAAGGTGCGAAAATGAATCAAGATTGGGCTTTTGTGCCATGGCATTTCTATTTTTAATTCACACCAATTTTTCCGAATTTCTTTACTCCACCGGAATGACTGTTGGGGTTACACTATTTCACCAGTGATTTTTAGGAACTTGAAAAGTTGGATTATTTGTTGGATTTTGCTTCATTTTAAACACAAAGGGATAGTGGGGAATTAAAAAAACAAAAAGGTCATCGCATGTAACCATCCACACAAAAGGCTTTGTAAAAAGGCACCTATGAGTGGCAAAACCTCATAATATAGTTAGTAAATTATTCATGGTCAAGGACAAATTCTCAGGGAGAAATTAATTTTTGTGACGTAATGAATAGCTACGAATGAAAATCGGTCATTGGGCACTTTACGTGTTAAACTACACCAGACCACGCCCCCTTAATTCTGGCCAACCCCCCCTTAAACTGTGACCACTGAAACCACCCACACAGAAAAACCATGCACTGTCCTTCCATCCACCAAAAGAAGTTTCACCATTTTGCCTCTAAAATCCAATATTTTCCCTAACTCCTCTGACAGACCCAGGAGGGACCCCAGGGGAATGAATTATATGGTTAGTAGGGGTTTGGTGCCTCCTATAATATTCCAAATTGCTACTCAGCTCATCTAGAAAAAAAGATATGGGCAAATGTTGACCTTTTTGTCAAATTAATCTTCCTTTGCCCTACCCCCTGATAGACAAGGGAGGACCCTGGGGGGAAATTAATTACATGTAGTAGGGGCCTTTTCCTTCTACAAGATATGCAAGTTTGGGCTACCCTAGCTCATCTAGAACCAAAAGATCTGGCCGGGTAAAACATTTTTTCAGACATTCCAGGGTGAACAATTTTTCTCACAGACATATGAACACACGGATGGATGGAGCCCATTTTATAGTCCCTTTCCGAACTTCATTTGGCTAGTTGGACATAAAATTACCTAATTGATAAACTTAAGAAGATTGTTACAAATGGGTCTTGTGGCTTAAATCATTAGGGTGCAAAGCATAGTTGGATTTTGATATAAGAAATGTATGGGGTTTTCTTTTTATTTCCATTTTCATTTCTTAAAATACTTAGTTAGAGCACAAATGAATAATTTTTAATGACCTTTATTCAAATATTTGGGGTGCTCTAGGTAGTTGAATATAGAAGGGAGAGCGTTCCTGAGGTTTACTAATATATCAACCTTTAAAATACACAAGGAATCTACAGTAAGATACCACCATAAATATAAATGATGCGCCTGCAGGCGGAGTGGCCCATCTCTCTGTCTTTGGCGTTTTTGGGCCAGACTCCACATATAATGTTGCTATGGGGGGGGGGGGGGGTTGCCACTCCTTCCCCACAGCGCGTCTTGTTTTACATTCCCAGCATATTGCTGGCATTCCATTTACACTCCGGGT
>JAMKCH010051639.1:0-11684 GCA_023653785.1 Ophioderma brevispina
ACCGTGGTCCCCTCCCCCGTTTGTTCGGGAGGTAGGGGCTGGCTTGACAGTTCTCAGCACATTCCTTTGGCTCCTGGCTGACTAGCCTGGTGTCCGCTGTCTCCCTCTGGGACCTGGACGCAGGTATTGGGTCGGCTCGACGGTGCCCCCTCTTTGGGGCTTGTTGTTCGGGCTTAGCGTTGGGCCTTTTCCGGGCCTAGCGTTGGGGCTCGTCGGCCTAGCGTTGGGGCTCGTTCCGGCCTAGCTTGGTGCTTCGTCCGGGCCCCTAAACGCAGGGTGTGCTCCCGATTCGTCGGGGTCTCTCTTAGGGGGTTCCCCCCCTCCCCTCCAGCGTTTTTCAGCTCCCGTTGTTCGATTTCTCTCACTTGCGGGTTCCCTTTTCTTGCCCACGCCTTTCTGTCTTCAACTGTGCGCCTAGTGGGAATCCCCGCGTTTGGTGGGTTCTCAGAATTCGCCTTCACAGGTGGCTTTCTCAGTTGTTTTGGCAGTTGACTTTGTCTTGTCTTTCCCGCCGTGGCGCTGGATCTTGTGGCTTTTCCTCCCCTTATACCCTCGGGGTTCCTGGGGGCAACGGTCGGTTGCTCTGCCTTCCTGTCTTACGACCTGGTGCCTTTGACATGGTAGTTTGCCCACTTCCGACTGGGGATTTTTATCCCCTCTATCCTAGTCGGTCATAGTGACCTGAACTTTAAAGTCCGGGTTGGGAGTTTCTCGCTCCCGGGTGGGAAGTCTCTATGTCTCTGGGGCGTAAACCCACGCTGTGAGTCTTCTTCTTCCATGGTCGACGTCTCATGTTGGTTTGAACGGTTAGCTACTCCCTTCTCTCTCTCGGGCTTTGTGATCCTAACGGTAATCATCGGCCGTTCGGGTAGCAATTCTTCGGTGGCTCTCTTTCACTTCTTCTCCCTCGGGAGATATTGTGGTCGAAGCCGCTATTGTCTGCCAGCGCCTCTTCTCAATGGCATCCTTTATGCCCGTAGCCGGATTTTCGGCTACGGCAGCTACTTTTTGCTCCTCGCTACCGATTCGGTCGTTCGGCGGCCCCATAAAAAAGTTTCCCTCATGTGTGGATCATCTGTTGTCTGGATTTTTCGGTCAACTGGCTCAGCCCCCCACAGCCGAGTTTTCGGTTTCGTCCTTCTGTGACGTTGGTTCGTTCCAGTGACTCCTGCAAGGCTTCCGTTTCTGACCCGAAGCGAGTTCCCTCTTGTCTGAGTTCTATCGGCGAGTTTTTTGGCGAAGCCCCCCCAATCGTCCTTGGGTGCGGGCGTTGCTCTAGCCCTCGCCCTTATTACTCTTTTCGGGTCCCCTTTTCCTCCCGCTGGATTAGATTGGAGATTTCCCTTCTCCGTTTAGCTCTTCTGTTCCTCCATTAGGGTCGGAACTTTTCTCTCAGCCATCCACGGGGCTGGGGCCTCTAGCCTTCATTCGTCTCTCACCTTTTATCTCCCTCCCCTCCCCCGTGCCTCTCTCCGCTGGGTTCTTCTGTGGTGCTCTGATCGAACCCCCTCTCTAGGGACCCGCTCCTTCCGTTTTTTGGGGTAGGCTTCTTTGCCCCGCTTCTTTACGCGGGTCCACCTTGCACTTCTCTGGTCCCTCACTGGATCCTCAGTGTTCGCAAGGCTGTGAGGCCGTGTTCTCCGCCTTTGCAGCGGGGTGCTTCGGGCCCGTTGTCCAGGGCCTACGTCGCACTCCAGCCTCTGTCGGAGCTCTTCCTCTCGCCTATTCCTTAGGCTTGGGGGTTTCTCTGCGGGATTCGCGGCGCTGGCTCTCCTCCAAAAACTTTGGCCAGGTCTTTAATCACATTATAAGTCTAGGTCCTTGTACTCACCCACCTGGTTTACTCTCACTATCTAGGTGATTATGGCGCTTCCTGCTTTTAGGAATATAGATTCCATGTGATTTTGGCTCTGGGTTTTTGGTCTACATTTGACTGCAATCATATGGCTGCTCTCTGAAATATGCTCCACTCAGACTGAGTGTGCTAGTCTGGTGTTGATGAAAAGATTCATTCAACGGGGTTAATGCATATGTTTCAGTCAACATTGGTGTAAAGGAAATCAGTTCAGTGTAATGCTTTATTCAAAAACAATTAGTTTTTAAATATCAACTGAAGCCTGATTCCTTTCCAATGGTGACTTCCCGCTTCCAGGCCCGCCCACACATGATATGTACATGCGTCCGTGTGGGCATTTGAGGCAAAACGGAATTGGGGGAGGTAATGGCTAAAGGGTGTGACCTGGGGTCACTGGTTGAGACAGTTTCCTTTTAGGGGTGCTAAAATAGGTATTTGGGGGCATTCCAGTTCTCAGAAGGGAAATGCCTATGTTTCAGTCAACATGAAAGGAAATCAGGCTTCAGTTAGATGATTTATAAAACATAATGGTTTTGAATAAAAGACTCTGTTACGAATAAAAGCTGTACAATCCTTTGATCCTTATAGAAGCTCATGTAGGCTAATTTCATGAGGACTTACATAGAGGATGAACCGAAAAAACCTTACCCCTAAGGGCGACAAAAATAGAAACCTGTTTTATGGCGAGTGGACCCCTTTTCTTGTAGGGTCGGTCGGTCGAGCAAATATTTTTTTAAAATTTTTTTCCTTTTCTGGAGGTCAAAAACGCTCAAATAGCCTAAAAAATATGGAGAAAAAAAATGAAAATTTTACAAAAAAATAGCCAAATGGATAAATTTGGGCTAAAAACAGGCTGATTTTACACAATTTTTGGGAAAAACTGAAAAAAAAAAAATTATACAAAACTGAAAACAATCAGCGGTCAGGCCTCGCAAAACCAGGTTTTTTTGGGCCGCCTTATGTCGATGCGGTCCTGAAGCAAAGCTAAGCAACTGCACGTGTGTTGCCGAATCCCTGCATTTTTCAAAGCGTAGGCTAGTTGGTGTCAGGTCCATGTGTACAAATATTTTATTGTGTTAAGCCTACGTTTAGGGCAGAACTAGTACTAGTATCATACATCCACTGCACTGCGTGTGCACTCACCAGTCTAAAAAATAAGAAAGATGTTGATCGTTGCCTTTTTGCTGGGCCTCGCCTTTGGAATGAGTTACCTACCCAAATCTGGGTCTGATAGTTTACCGCCTTAAAAGTCTTAAAGTCACATCTTTTCTGTAGATTTTATGGAGGCCTATTTTCCCCCCTTTTTGTGTGTGTATGCGGTCCTTGGCTTGTTTCCGGATTTTTCACCTCAGATTGTTACTCATTTTGGCATTTTTAGCTGAATATTTTAAGTTCAAAATGACAAATACCAATGTACAAACACCTATTTATAATGTACTCTCCCTACACATTTTTCATCCAATTACTCAATCCTAATTGTTTTTTTGCCCAAATTAACCCCTTATTATGTCTGTTTTTTTTGTGCAGATTCAGTTTTTCCTTTTCCACTTTCATTTTTCTGTTTGTTGCAAAATTTCCTTATCCGTTTACAACGTTGAGATGTAATTTATGGTTGTTACCCATAACACGAACAGGAAAAATCCATACAAAATTACCTCACCGAATAAAAAAATAAAAATCTACAACCCAAATTAGAAAAATAGAACATTAATTACTTTATTTGTTTCTACAGATGAGCTGAAGTAACCGGGTCTACTTTATTTACAACAGCCTGTTTTATTGGCAGAAATGTATGCCATATTATGCTGTAAAGTTACATTTTCTAGACCCCAACTACTGATGTAGTAAACATAAATTTACCGGTTTTGTAGGTAAATCTGCAGGTGTCTGTGGGTTTTTAGTGGGTGTCATAGGCCAAGATTTCAGAGGACATCCACTGTCCCCCAGTGAGAACTGCCTCATTTCTGCCGCATCAAATCATGTTCAATGTTGCATGCTGAGAATGCGAGAGTCATGCGTGGAATCCCAATATCTTGTGACCACGTTGTGATGCGATAGCCGCATTTGGCAATTTACTGGACAATGAACTTTCACTCTTTCTATTAACATACACATTCATTTTCTCCCATGTTTGGAACCTCTGAGGATGGGGTGCAATATTCATTTCTCCCATGTTTGGAACCTCTAGGAGGATGTGGGGGGTGGGTGCAATCCACAGCACGGACTACTACAGGGCCAGCCCAGCTATTGTGAACAAATCGCCTGGGTAGTGGCGAGCCTTGTGGAGGGGAGCTGAAACTTTATCCCTTCAATTTCATGCTAATAGCACCCCGTTTGACTCTTTGCAAGATCCTTCAGAACGCTTTACTTTATGAATGGTCCCCATGAATTGGTATGAACAGTACCAATTGCATAGGATTTCAGACTAACAAAAAACTTAGTCTTCCGTCATTGATTTACATTCTTGCCATTTCATGCTCTAGCCGTGGTGCAAGGATTCCAACCGATTGATGTCTCGTCGCATAAAACGATAAAGTTCATCATGTCTCGTCATCATGAAATCTATGGATTTGTCCTATCTCAAAAAAGTCTTTTGCGGCGTAACCCCAACCTTCTATCTCCTAAAAGACGTTGTGGTAGCATGGTTTGGTGATTTTTCAATTCCTTTTGAAATTGCACAAAATTTATCACATGACACTTCGCGTAATTCAGTTCTGAGTCCTTCTCCAGACTGATGTAGTCTAAGACCTCTAAGGCACTTAAGGACGCAGACGAAGAATCTGTATCATCTTACCAATCTTTGTGAAAACCGTAGTAGGTCACATCTTTCACCAAGTACTAAACGACTTAAAAGCGTCTAAGTACATCTTAATGTTTTTGTGAAACAGGCCACATGACTCCTACCAACAGTACACGCATGCCATTGTGCATTACATGCACGCACGCAGCATGGTATTCCTATCATGCAGCATACCCTGTAGACGCGTACATAAAACTGGTTTGTCCATACTTCAAAAGTGCATTTACTTGGTTTTGTTGTGTTGGCTGCATATTGAAACTGAGGGACTGTTGCACAGCATGTTTCCAACGATGTTAGTCATTAGAAGTGAAACCAATTGCAGCTGCTGGTTGGCAATCTTGAATGTCCATCTGGATGTCCAGTCTTGTAGCTCTTGTTGATTTCTTTGGGCTCCTCGTCTTGCTCCTCATACCTGCATTTTAGTATTTTCTGACTATGAGATTGCCTGGTTTCGTGCAGTTGGGAGCCTGGTTCCTTGAACCTTTTAGTCTGTTGTAGGACATGACTATGCGTACACAATATTCTCTGATACTGCGGCGGTTTCTCGACTTGAAATTGCATTTTTGCTGTCCCTCACGTCACCCCAGTCCATATTGTCTTCTTGTGGTGCTTGTCCCGCTTCCAACGTTGTTACAATCCACATTGATATTTCATCATCTCTCTAGATCAGAGTTTTAAATCTTACAGTGTGTCAATCCATGTACTCTGACAGATACAGATGAGTACCTTGATGTACATTGATGGGGACTGGCATAAGCTATAGGTATTTGGCCACTTTATAAAGGGCTGTCTTGTGTGGCCTGTTTGTAGCTTATGAAGCACAAAAGGTCTATTCATGGCCATCACTTACAGGATCCATAACAAAGGGCAGCCATGCAACATCTCCCTGTTTCTTTATTTCGATCCTACATAGTCACTGAAATTGAGCCTGTTTCTAAAATTTAATGTATTTTGGGGCTAAAAAACATCTTGCGTATATATTGATATGGTTGTTAAACACCAGAATCGAAATTGATGGTTGACTATAACTGGGCTGATTATAGGGCTTCCTTCTCTCCTTATCCCCTGATTTCCTTTAAACTCAGGAAAATAAATGATTTGTGATGAATTACATCCGCAACTCGGCAAGCACCCTTGGGTCGTTTATCTTCCTCAATCATAGGCAAAAAATTACATTCCCATCGGAAAAACCCGAGAACATCAGAAAATCTTGAAATCACAATGCCCCTTTCATTAAACCCTGAGGGCACTCTGATCAAATGATGCAAAAAATGCATTGATATACAAAAATGAAGTTTTGTTTCAGAGATTTTCGAAAATCGCACAATGTCCTTTCAATTCATTGAAAGGTTGGAAATGTCAGTTAAGATTGAGTGCGCTCTTCCTTAAATGATGCGAAAAAAAAATGTATAACAATTTCTGAAAATTGCAAAGTGTCCCTTAAGTCAATTTGTCAGCTTAACTCTTTAGGCGGTCTGCCTTCAATGATGAGAAAAATATTTATCAACAAATAAATGAAATTTTTTGTTTCAGAGAATTGTTTGGAAAATTGCATAATGCCCATTCAATTCAATTGGTTGTTCATCATGACGCGCTCTTCTCTCAAGATGTCAAAAATCAAAGAACAAATTTTTTCATACAATTTTTGAAATCGGTCATAATGCCCTTTCAATTCAATTTGTCAGTTAATCATTGAGGGCGCTCTTTCAAATGATGCAAAACATGAAACACAAATTCATACATTTTTGAAAACTGCATAATGCCCTCCATTCATTTGTCAGTCTACTTTGAGGGTTTTCTTAAATGATGCGAAAAATATATTTGTATCAAAAAAAAATTAATGATTTTTTTTCATAGAAATGAAAATCTCATGCCATTTCATACAATTTGTCAGATAACGATTGCGGGTGCCTCTTCCTTAATGATGCGAAAAATCACACCTTATACAAAATTGCCCCTTAATCAATTTCTCAGCTTAACTCTTGAGGGTGCTCTTCCTTCAATAGCAAAACATACGTGTATAAAAAAAATGCACATTTTGTTTCCAAGAAATTTTTGTAAATCGCATAATGCCTTTTTCATTCAATTGGGTCAGTGTAACCATTGAGGGTTCTTCTTGTCCCTCAAATGATGCGAAATATCAAACCAATTGTTTTCAAAATCGCATAATGATCCTTTAATTTCCCATTTGTCAAGTTTAACGCTGAAGGGCATTCCTAACTTAAATGATCAAAAAAAAATATGTTTCCAAAAATCGAAGAAAAATTGTTCGTTTAGGAAATCGCATAATGACCTTTTATTCTATTTGTCACCAACCCTTGAGGAGCTCTTCCTCAAATTAGCGACAAAAAAATACATTCCATCTAAAATCAAAATTTTCAGAACTTCTTGAAATCACAATGCCCCTTTCAATATTTTCTCAGCCTTAAAGGGGGAGGTCCGCTTTAAGGATATGAAGTTTTCGTCTTGATAGATGGCCTTCCCCCAAAACCGCACCGTCATTTCGTCGCGAATTATCAATGCGTTTCATGTGAGAGAAGAAACTGATTTCGTAAGCCCCATAGAGTACTGTGTTAAAATTAATATTGGTCGACCAAATTGGGGTACATTTCGCTCATTACTTCCAAGCAAACATCCTTTGGCCCTAAGATTTCACAGGGTAATGAAAAAATAGTAGCTTTCTTCTGATACCAAATATGTTGACCACTTCCGTAAAATCTGGCTTTTGGGGACTGGCTATTAGCGATCGTGCCCTGGCCCTTTAAACCTAGAGATGCCCTTCAAATGATTTTTGAATTCAATTTGCCACCTTAATCCTTGAGGGTTTTCTTAAATGATGCGAAAAATGCATTCCCATCCATTTTTTTGTGTCGCCTGCCTTAGGCAGAAAGACACATAGAGATCACTTTGTCCCAATGTTGTTCTGTTGTTGTTGTCTTTTTGAGTCTGTTGTGAAAAAGGGTTACATTTGCCTGTATATCCACATATTTATGGATTTAAACCAAATTGGGGTCACAGGTGCAACATGACTTCCCCCATTTGTTGATGAGTCAAAGGTCACATACCAAGGTCAAAGGTCATGTGAGGTCCAAGTTGTAAAATAGGGGATCCATAGGGGTTCGTGGGGATATCAATATGAGGTAGATTTATTTAAGTTTAAAAGTACAGTTTATATCACAATAAAACATTCAAATTTAAAATTATAAATTGTTTATAATTAGGGGTCAATTTAAGGTACAGGGGTCAAATGATTAAGTATTAGAATTTAACGAAATGTTCCTATATTGGTTTTTGTTTTCATATGTGTCTTGGTAGTCTTTACCATCCAAATTTAATTGCAAATGAAGACTATTTTTGGTCTAATTTGCATAATTGTTTAAGATATTGGCTTACCTTCTGGATCTTTCCTGTGATGGAGACTCGTTTTTGGGTGTGTATTCAAGTTTCTTGTTTGGGCAAGATGGGCTTTTTTTGTAGAGACCAATTATTTCTTTTTGAACGTCGAACTCCGTGTTGAGAAACTTTCTAAAACTCAGTATTTAAAATTGGGTCTTGTGTTAAACAAATGCAGTGTGCCTCTCTAATGTGGAACTATAGATAGGTGGACTGAAGTACCTACATAATGGGCTTTAAATTTGGCGACAGTGGCAGTTACCCATGTGTATCTATAGCTGTTGAATACTTTGATGTTAGGTTCATAAATTCTGTTTGTGGAAATGGCAAATACCATGGAAATATTATTAAACAGACAAAATCTCTAGAACCGAAAATCTGTGTTTTCATCAAGAAATGACTCTTCTTAAATATATATTTATTAAAGTCTGATTGACTGACAGTGTTGGTATTTGTTCCCTTGAATAAATGTTTTGACAAGGTTAAACTTCCTGGTGTGTTGGGTACATTGTACCTCTATGATCAAACAAAATGTTGTTTTTGTGGTTTTTTGAAAGAATGACTATTAACATGTGATTTCTTGACTTTGAGGTTTAGTTGCAAAGAATGTAACAAAGTTCTATACTGAGCACAAACCTTCATTTTTTTTTTTCTGAGACTACATCATGGTTTCTCCAGATGAGGATTCAAGATTCTAATATGTTTTCCTGTTGCGATGTTTGAATATGTTTCTTGTCATATATTTTTGACGGAGTCTTATTTCCTGATTTTCTGTTATAACATTCGCAGTCCAGCTGCTTTCCCTCTTTGGATTGTTTTAGCACATTTTCATAGTCAACGCCATCGGTGTATGAGAAAAAATGTTAGTGCTGACAGTAAAGCATATTTTGACGGTTGGGATATTGAATTACGCGATTGTTTCAGGAGACTAATTTTCTCTCAAATTGGGCACTGGATCTGTTATACACTACCTATACCTTGAACATGTCAAGGGTTTATTGAACAAACAGTACAAAAAGAAAATAACTCGGAAACTACCACAAATTGTAACATATCAAAATACAAAAGGTTCAAGTGATTTAATATGTTGACAACGTGACAGGGCCCCTAAAATAGTGATTCGTAACACTGCAAATTGTGCCTTAAGGAGAGTGGCCAAAACAAAGATTGTACAGGGGTGAATTTTTTTAAATTGATCCATCGTATTGGGGCAAATTAATACGACATTATTTGTCTACTCAGAACGATTCATAAAGGTATAGTTTGTACCATCTACCTCCTAAAGTTCAGAGTTTATAAGCGAAAACATTTAAAATCATAAAAGGGACATTTTCAGTTCTACAGGGTCATTTTTAAGTGGTTGGGATAAAAAAAATGGTGCAAAATTTGGTGGAGTTCATATAAAAGAAACCGCTAAAACATCTTAAAGACGCAAATGTGATATTACGGAGGTGGCCTAGACAAAATTGTACAGGGTCAAAATTTGAATTGATCAGTAAGGTACAGTATATCTGTTTATTTGGTCTATAGGATTCAGAAAAGGTATAGTTTGTACTACTACCTATAACGTTTCAGTTATAGACTAACAGCAAAAATCAAAATAAAAATGAACATTCTCAGTTGTACAGGGCAATTTTAAAGTTGCTCTGATTTAAATACAAAATAGTGGCCCAATTATTGGGTGGAGCTCATAGGATTAAAATAAGGATATTTTTGCTGTCTTACCATGTAGGGGTACGAAGATCAATATCCATTGCATTCCAATGGGGCTTGACCTTGTTTGGCCCATACTTTGGTAACTCTAAGCATTTGAACAGATGACTTCATTCCTATCTTATTTTAGAACTGTCCCCGTTGCACATGTAGTCAAAATCATACTGGAGAAAATGCAATTGTAAATTTGACCATATTTATGGTTAATGAACAACCAAAAAAAAAGAAAAATAGGAAGTGTATCCGGAATACATTGGTATTTGAAAGTGGTCTAATTGTTCCAGTGCATGCAAGTAAGAGCTTACAACACCTTGCCTCATATAAACACCTTCCTTCCTCCTCTTTGTCATCCACAAAGTGCTTTCCTTATGGCGTCTTTTCTTCTTGAAATGCCATGATCAGATGCTGCTTCATCGTTGAGTGTCCGATTATCTCAGCTTGCAGCAATCGAAAATTTCCCGTTGTAACAATGCAACCTAATCTTAAACAGCTTTGAAAATGTAAGCATTTCATTGGCTGATGCGGGGTTCAATTCGTTTATTGAACCCAGTAGTACGCGCGCGTATGATGTTATGTTAGGTTGAAGCGGCTCGCGCCATACTGCGTTTTGCTACGTTCACGCGCGCCTGCCAACGTTGCGTCTCATTGCGTGTGATCGTTGCGTTCAACGGGTTGTTCGATTGTTGTCACTGGTTGGTGGCAGTCCTTTCTTGTTTAGTTAAGCCGTCAAGCATCGCGAAATTGGGTTAAGATGACCTAAATGATTAAAGCTGTTTAAGAATGAGAATAAGTTAGATTTTGGGACCGGTACTCTCTTACAACGAATTTAACCCGGCGACACCATTATTTTTGCGTGGAAACCCTCGGCCTCCGCCTCGTCTTCTCACTTAAATAATGGTATCGCCGTGGGTTCAATTCGTCGTAAAGAGAGTACCGGTTCCCAAAATCATACCTTTATTCTCTAATTCAAATACTAAGAAGACTGCTGGCACCATCATTGAAATAACACACAGCACTTGCACACCTCAAGCAATATTATCTTCCGTCCGACAATGTAATGTTGGGGATTCGTCGCGCATATAGATTTTGACCCCGTTTGCATTTTTTGTCAAACATTAATGGTCCTGCAATCATCGTGCTGAAAATTCTTCATAAATATGGTACAGTTTTAACACCAACATCCCCCCCCCAACGCATCAGCAATACCATGCTTATAACTTGTAAGTTGTGCATCTCTTTTGAATATCCAACACAACTCTCTGGGCCTCTGAAAATGCTGATATTGTCAACATGGTATAATGCGATTATCTCCTTTTTCATACCGGTAAGGTTGGCCTTTGTTGCCTCTAATGGCCACGCCAAAATAGTTCTGCAATGTGTCTATGCAGGGTTTGGTTAGCCTCCCTTTACGCCTATAGTTTTACCCTCACGTAGTTTTAATTTCTGCCGCATTTTTGTTTTTAATTACGCCATCTTGTGCCGCAACTTTTTGTATATGGGCCCATGCTTCCTTTGGTTGACAATATTAATTGGTCTTTATATGGTTTCTGTTCTTGTACGCAATGCAATACAATGAGAATCAATTATCGACCGGTATTGATGGGTTTGCATCTCATTGATTCCCTCGGCTGGTTAGGGTAACTAGCTCTAAATGTTGTGGGCTAAACATTTTTGGTTTGGAAGTAAATGTTCATAAGTGACGCCATTTTTGGTCCAACCACTAAAATTCTACAACGTTTATGCTATGGGGTTTACAAATTCTCATTTTTAGCCTCTTACAAATAAGAATAAAGGCTTTGATATAGCGCCTTCCAAAAAAAGGTCCAAGCCTTTACAAATAGAGAGTAATTACTATTTAGTCCGAAACATGGTTCATCTTTACAATACATGTGTATTCCTATAGATAATTAACTAAGCATCACA
>JAMKCH010051640.1:0-10895 GCA_023653785.1 Ophioderma brevispina
TTTCTGTTATTCTAATCTCAGAATAGTACAATATGAAATTGGAGCAAAAACATGACTGGATCAGTACGGGTTCCAGAATAAACACTCAACAGACCTCGCTCTTTTTGACATATGTCACAAAATCCACACTAAGAAAAACACCATACTATCAGGATCTTCCTCGACCTCTCAAAAGCCTTTGACACTATCGATCATGACATTTTAATCTCTAAACTTCACTACCATGGCATACGTGGAATCTCCAGGATCGGAAGCAATTTACCACCTTCAATCTTCACTCTTCTAACTTCCTTCCAGTGTCATGTGGCATTCCTCAAGGCTCTATACTTGGTCCTCTGCTCTTTCTTATATATGTCAATGACATTCCAAAAGCTTCAAAACATTTTTCTTATGTACTCTTTGCAGATGATACCAACATATCCTCTCAAATCCGGACATGAACACACTAACCAAGATTTTCAATCGATTGCACTCCAACTAAATAGTACGGTATTATTTTCTACATACGATACTTTAACTTGTATCATTTTGATTTGTATTCACACTCGTGGTTCTGAATTAAATAAATGAACTTGAACTTCGCTTCTCATTTTGAACATTTAGAATAGTTACAATATGAAATTGGAGCAAAAACATGACTGGATTGCAACAGACATCATTTCAACCCAAAATTGGCAGGAAGGGAATTCAGCCATTGGTCCATTAGTCAGTACATAGTCTTTCTCACAACTGTGATAGAATCAGGGGCGTAACAAGGCCTGAGCCTCCGGGGGGACAAGACTCAAGAAGTTTTCCTGATTTTTCCGTTGCCAATTTTTCGGGCTCGCTGCGCTCGCCGGGTAGACCCATATTTTTTTCCAGTTGGTTCGAAATTCAGAAGGAGGGGGGGGGCGTGCATCGACCTGGGCGCCCGAACAGAAAACTAATTATTTCCTTTTCATTAACTTTGTCCTTTCTCTTCCCTTCTCGCTCCTTTCCTCTTTCTCTTTCCTTTCCTTCCACTTCCATTTCCCAGTAGGTCGAGCTGATTTTCCTGGTAAGAGTGCTCTGGGGGGCAATGTGCCCCCCTGCCCCCCGCGTGTTACGCTACTGCATAGAATAAAAAATGACCTGGTTTCAGTGCCGCTCACCCTTTAAAATAAATAAGTCCCTGGTTGGTATCTTATTGAAGACTGTATAATGTAGAAAGCCCTACTTTAGTCCTGGGACTTTAGTTTTAACTCTGAAAAAGTTGGACTTAAATTTGGCAATAGCAAGTTGTAGTTCAAGTCATGACAGGACATACAGGTCCTTTGTTGAGGACATTACCCTATAAATTTGCAATTAATTAATTTCAAATGGCAAGGGATAATTGACAAGCTATGATATTGGAAATGGTCCAGTGTTATCCTCCTATGGTGAAGCGTAATTGATTTGTGAAAAGTTGTAACTTTTCACCTACATAATGCATTTTGCTACGTAGTGCTGGATAATTAACAAAGATTCTGCATAGCCAAAGGATATATTTTGTGGTGAGGGGGCTAACCACTTCTTTCACAGATACTTGAAGCAGTCCGAGGTACCATGCACTGGTTGACCCAAACCAATACAACTGCAATACAGGACAGGAAATAATCACATTGATCCCAATTACACAGTCCATCAAATCATTAAACCATTCGGGTGTGTTGTAGGATATCACACCACTTCCAGGAGGAAATACTTGGCAGCAGATTAATGAGAATTCCCTATTCCCGGGACCAGCCTGTGCGTAGACTAGTAGCTTAACCACAGAGGGAATTAGGGTTGTAGGGTGGACAACGCATTGTGGAAACAGCCCAATGGTGTACAATCTTTGGGGATATTAGGTTGTTAAACCCATGTGCCTTTTTGCTATTGTAGTGATTATATAATGCCTTGATAATTGGGTAGACAGTTTCATATAGAAGTCCCATGGATGCAAACGAGGTATTAAAATTATTGATTCCGTCATGCACTGTATGACTTTGTGCAGTAGCACTTGACAGAATGAATGGCAATACCTCATTTGCATCCATGGGACTTCTATATGAAACGTCTACCGATAATTGGCTCATGTATTAACTGGCTTACCTATTGGATAAGGATGGTCTTTGCACACAACTGAACAAACTGTGGTATATAGACTAGGGAATTCCTGTAACCTGACCCATCTGACACACTTTTCTGACACACTTATGAATTCAGAAACTCTTTGTGGAATAAAGCACAGGTTTATTCTGTTAAGGTTTCCGAATTCATAAGTGTGTCAGAAAAAGTGTGTCAGATGGGTCAGGTCATGGAAACACCCTATAGACTAAGGTGTAACATGGTTTATTTCCCAAGGTTCTGGGAAAGAGTGGGTCTTGATTCAAAATATCTTTAGATAAAATATTAAAGCTATTCCAATAAAATTTACAAATGTTTGATGTCAGTATACTAAAGATAACTATGGTGATTTAAAGAAAAAATACAAATCCAAAGCAAAACGAACAACAAATCAAAAAAGAAGATTTTTTTCAAAGTTGATTGAATTTGAACTTGGAATGATGCACATATTTGCATACTATACTTTGGCCAATAATAATAATAATCATCATCATCTCAGGTCATGAGACAAGGCTGTGGATCACAAAAAATCCCCTTTATAGGGCTTCTGATGGTTTTCCTGATTGCAAAATATGTAGAGTGGAGGCTAATTATGGTGTGGGATGATTTCATGAGTAAAAGCTTGTATCACAAGCCCCATAGGCCACTGTGTGGTAATTTCTGTCCGTTTACAGACAGAAAATACAAGATTTTGAATTTCTTGGAGTAGATCAAATCTGCATGTAAGACTATAACTAGGCATACATACTATTCAAATGATACAAATATCTCAATTTTGTTGCGGTAAGTCGGGGGACAAGGCTATGGATTACAAAATGCCCCTTTAAGCATGTTATCTCTCATCACCATTATGATTAAGTATCTCATTTGCATATTTTGTTCTGATTGGCTTACATATAACATAAAGGTAACCCACGCTTTATATTCTGTGAATATAGCAAGCGTAAGCCAAGAACCGCAAAATTCTATAATGTTATATAAATTTTAAGAAATCGTTTCCCATTTTATTTTACATTTTTAAAATCATGATACTCTAATTGACCACAAAAACAGTGGAAATAAACAAAACCATGAACCCGTCTATTTTAGAAGCTTAATTTAATCAAATTAAATCAGCAAATAAGATATAATAATGTTGTTACAGTAATAGTGTCAGATATCATATGATATCAACCTTCTCAAGTAGTTTCTTTCCGGCTTTTAAGTCGAGAGCAATGCTACCAGTTTTCCACCCACATATCAATTATGCCATCTTCAAAGCACTTGAAATATGCTGCCACTTTTGAGTAAGCAGGCATATTTCAACAACATTTGCAGAAATTTTGGATGAAATATTATTTTTAATAACTTTGTGGTAAAGTTGGTGTCTGAATGCCTAAAAAATTCCACTGATTTAAATGTGCATTTTGTTATTTTACTATCTTCTTTATTTTCTTGTGGTTGATTAATCATCTTCAGGAAAATGTCCGAAATTTCAGTTCATTCTATAGTGCATTTAACTGCCACGAGTCAGTGACATTAACACGTGAGGCAGGTATTTTTCATACACTTCTAAGTTTTGGATGCATGTGTGAGTATGCCAGTGCTTTCAATCAATGCTCCCATTTCAATGTTGTGGCCATTGAATATCGCACTGATGTTACTGACTTGAGGAAGATATATTTTCTGATTAATTGTGGCAAAGAAATTTGTGTTCCCCCTTTCAACTTCTGTTCAAAAAGTTTGCTTCTCCCCCTTATTTGTATAATGAAATTTTGCCCTTAAAAAAGTTCAGTTCCCTCTCTCCCTGGATGAAATTTGGTCCCCCCCCCTTCCATTTGATAGTCAACTTGCATACGCCTTGACCATGGCTCATTACGGCGGTAACGTTAATACGTATAGCGTTTCTAAATTGAAACCGTAAATTGAAACCAGCGATTTTTTGAAAATTCTCAAGATGGAATAACTCCCGAAAAGCAATTGTGGAAAGGATGCGTCCCGTAGCGATTTGCGTGTTCACTTTTCCCGTGTTTGCGAGGCACACACGAAGTACCCGACAAAAACGTTCAATTTTCCCCGCTAGGTTCTATAAGTTCAGACCCAATTACGGTACATATTGAAACAAAACATGTAACGGACCCTCTGATTCAAAAATCTCTCATTCCATATACCCCCTTCGTTTTCCGGAGATTTTCAGAGATTTAGTTTGCATTTGCATGCATTCGCTATGACGACTGATAACGTTAATCCTCGCACAGTACTTAATTTAATCATATTTTTCGAAGTCTGTGACACAACTACACACTTCCGCACCGGGCCCGGCCGTAATGGCTCATCAGTTATGTGGAGGCTTGATAATTATCAGGGATGCAAATTTGACAAGGATCACAGAATCATTCCCGGGATCATTCTACAGTAGAGTTTTTGCGCATCCAGATATGAGACAATATCTCCCATTCATATGTTTTAAGTGTTGTCATTTCAAGTAATTTGATTCTCACAAACACAGATAATTGACTACAAGGTCTGCCATTTGACATTGTCACAACGAGGAAACCTAGATGGGCTGCATTTATATTGCTGTGGAGTGCCCCTTAAATAGTGTAGTTGCTGGTGAATTCCAGAGGGTGTTTGAATCAATCCCATGAATGCATTGCAATGTGCGCCTATAACCGTACTGTACTAACCCATGTCAGTACTTAGAGATAAAGTGTTCCAAAGTTTTAAGAACCAAAGACATTTCACAAATCATCAAAAAAATTCTCTAAGTACTAATACTTTGTGGTTTAAATGAGGCATTAAAGTCAGTGGTTTCATGTGTGTTAAGAATAGGATTTGTATATGTGATCACATGACCCTATTGAGGTGAAATTTCCCAAACTGTGCATTGTGGGATTGACTCAAAACACACACCTCTGCTGTGATTCATAGTGACATCACTTTTAGAGCTTCAGTCACCTGGAGTACAGGATGAACACAAAGCCATTTTGATCAAGAATTTATTAAAGAAAAAAATTTGCGGCATGGTTTCTAAAAAGTTTGATAGTGAATGAAAACAGACTAACAACACGAAACTGCTAATACTTCAGAAAACCAAATGAAATTGAATTATGTAGTGAATGAAGTTGTAAGGAAACGAAGGCATCGTAAATGATAAATCACTTTTCCAAACTTCAAGCAGAGCTTATCTTCTTTGAAAGGTGAGAATTTATCATTTTAATAATTATGGGAAACAGGCAGTCTAAGTATAGCATCCTTTTTATATACAAATTAGCAAGGTTTGTCTTTGTGGCATGCTCTTTGTGTATTTTTTGGCAATCCATATTTTATGACCCGCCCATAGCAATCAACCATACTTTAAACAAATTTAAATGCAATCAACTAACTGTCATTTTACAATAGAGGTAAATAAATTAAGAAGTGGAGTGTTAAAATTGCTAAAATTTTCACCATGTTTATTTTGTGGTCCTCTGTATAGAAGAGGATCTATAAGCACTGAATCTCTGAATTACCTTTTAAAGGTTAAAGACACTATCAGTGATCCATCGGAAAGAGTCAAAATATTTCAAATTTGCAGGAACAGCTTGAAGATGAAGGATAGTCTGTAGAATTCTCATAAGTTATTTAGCAACTGCAAATTGATAGAACAGCGAAGAAACAGCAGTGTTCAAAGATACATCTCCATGCAGTTATGTGTGGTATTAAGCATCCGGAAGGACGTAAAGACTAAAATCTTGATTTGTCCTTATTAGATGGTAGGGTGTGTTAGGATATCTATACTTGTTACAACATGCAAATATCTGGTGTTTGATGAATTTTTTTTTATTTGTCTATGATTTAGCAAATCACTGATAGCGCCTTTAAATGGAATTATTTGTTTGCAAAAGTTAGTTGTCAAAAGTCATGAGGTCAAGTTTTCAATTGACTAAGGGGGGGGGGAGTTGCCAAACTTTAATTTTGCCAAATTTAGGCTGAAATTGCGTCCAAATACTCTGACGGAAGAGGCGAGAAAATGCCATATTTGGTCCATATCTCCAATTTTTCCAGCCAGAGGGGGAAACTTGTCTCACCGCCCCCTTCCTGGTCAGTACCTCATGATAACCAAATCAATTTCACTAGGTCTATCGGGAGCACCATAAAACGTTTTTTTACCATCAACATAAAATGTGGGATCGAGCGAGTCTTGTATCAAAATTCAAATTCAATTTTTTAAAAGTGGCAATTGAGAGAATCTAGTGATAACTTCAAGATAACCTTAAGAAATCGTAACATTTCTTCCTGTATAAAATTGGCCAGAGGAAGTAGTTTGGTTACTGTACTACGTACCAAGTTAAATCATTTTCCATTTATGGAGATTTCGTAGAAGTGAAGGTTTTATTATTGAATGATTGATAATCAATCTTACAAGCTTGTGGTGTGTTTACATAATGTTTGCATGGGTGTAAATAGAATAGACTGGTGGAATGACTATATTCTTTGGGAGAGAAGAATGGGTAGATTTTGGGGGCGTGGGTGAGTGGAGGAGGTGGAGTGAGGAGGCCTGCAATCATGGAAAAAAAAGTTGGGTACACTTAGTCGAATTAGGGAAATATTGACCCCCTATACCCCAAGAAATGTTGATCCGAGTCATGTTGTCAGCAGCCACGCCAGTCCCCCAACATTGATGATGGGGGGGTGGGGGAAGAATTTTGGTAAAGCGGGAAGACCCTGCTTTCCTAAAGAACCATGACCTACCAAATTCGATCTAATTTGTGAACATGGCTTGGTTCCAATATATTGCATCAGGTGTGCCAACTATTTTTTTTCGATGATTGTGGGTGGATAGATGAATGCACCTGCATGAGTGAACTAGTGAGCACAGCTGTATATGGTATTGGACTGGAGTGACTAGATTCTAAAGGATTGAGTGGGAAAATGGGTAATTGATGGGTAAATGTTTGAGTGGGGAATGAGGGGGTTAAGTGGGTGGGGTGAGTGAGTGAGAGACTGAGTGAGTTAGTGAGTGAGTGACTGACTGACTGAGTGAATGAGTGACCGACTGACTGACTGACTCACTGACTGAGTGAGTGAATGAGTGAGTGACTGGGTGACTGAGTGAGTGGGTGATTGAATAGCAAGCAAGTCACCAGTGGTGTTTTATTAGTCAGTGATACATTGGATATGATTCATTGTGTTGCATGGATATGATTCATTCACATCAAAAGAACAAGATTTAAGTCAAAACAAAGTATACCATTGACATTTGCATCCACATGGCCCAATACATAAAGATTTTGTACTGTACTCAGAGTCCTCATGTGTCTTTACCAGATTGCGCAAAATTAACACAAAAAAAAACATGAAAATAATCTTGATTGCCAGTTTAATTGTCATGTTGTTAATGTCAAGTGTGATGATTCTTAAGTTGTATTGTGTATGTGATCATTTTATTTGTTGTTCAAAAGAGTTGTTTCATTCTAATTTGGGGCATGTATTTTTCATAATTCTGGGCAGTTAGCTTTTCTTTTTACTCTAAATTTCTATGCCCTTCCAATGATAATGGTGATAGTCCTTTTAAAAGGCTATTCTTGTCTCCCTTTGAATGGATAAGCTTTCTTTAGATTTCCAATTTCCCCTATTTCCCAATATGTCAGCATAGGCTTAATGCCAATACCTACATCAGTACAGTAAGGTACATCAGTTGGTTGCACAAGAGCACATCAGTGCAGGGTTTTCCTCTTCAAGGTTAGCTCAAGATGAATTAGCGAGAGAGCTTTAAAAGGTTGCACTTGTGGCTCTCCTTGTGCATGTGCCATTCGGCATCCAGTAAAGAAAGACTTTCTGTTTCATGAACATGGTTTTCAATTTCATTGTTAATTTTGTAACTGTCTGATGAGCAGCAGTTTCTTAAATCAATCCACACATTATAGATTTTTACCAGTTACCAGTACTCATGTTTGCCCTTATACAACACAAACATGATGAACGTACTAATTAGTAATTAAAATGTACACCTAGGCTAGAGTTCCATATTACTTTTTTATTTTTGGCCTTAGGGTTTAGGCCAGAAGAAAAATGATGGATTTTTGGCAAAAATCACCAAATTTTGCCAAAAATCTGTGATTTTGGACCAAAATTGGTTAAAAATATGCAAATTTTGGGTTGATTTTCCCTCTGAAATTTCACTCTTCCCCAAAAATTTCACTTTTCCCTGTTTCCCCAGAAAAAGAAGTCTGGCGCCGCCACTTATTAGCATTGCATTCCTGCTATTTATGCCCTCCTGGTATAAGACCCACTACTGCACTAAGTTTGTGTTAATATACTCTTGCCTTACATATCTTTCAATAGGGGGTTCTATCTGGGGATGGTCTGTACTATTCCAAATATTGTGTTAATGGGCACTTGATTATTAAATATCCTGAATGGCTTACAAATTCCAATGCACTTTAAGTCTCGGATTGTATATAGATCCCGCTTTTCTATAAGTTTCCACAGTTATGCTGTGCAAAAACTCTACCTTCTTTTGAAGACACACTGTAAATTAGTGTTTGATAAATTGATGTAACAACTTATTCATGACTAATTAATAATTGAATTATCAACTAATCGATGAGTAATTGATAATTGGATATATCATCCTGGCAATGATTATAACCTAATAATTGGTTATATCCAATTACAAAAGTGTGAGATGATTGCTAATTACGATGCTTACTGACATTGACAACTGAAATTGGTACATCTAGTGTAATGTAATCAATAACCCCTAAAATGAACAAAAAGTATGCAGAAGATTATGTCTAAACAGGTGTATTTAACAGGGGTCACTTGTTGGGGCATAGGTGTTTAATTTTCCTGATTGGCAATTTATGACCCAGGCCTTAAAAATAATTTTGCCTTTCTGGGAGTTACAGAGTAAATATGAGCCTATGTCAGATTTTTTTCTCCAAGTAAGAAATATCTGTTCAACATTACCTTTGGTGTTTGAATTTTTTTACCGACTACAAAAAAAAAAGCCTTTTGACACACTAATTTGTGTGTTAAACCAAAATACATTTTCTAGTGATGAATGCAGGGAAAAGAATGCAGGGAATTTTTCTTAATCTTTCTTCTTTTTGAAATGGGGATGGAATGCACTTGTCAAAAGTGGGAAATAAAACCCCTCCACCACCTGGAAGTGCAAGTGCTATCTTTACAAAGACATAAGACTGTTGAAAGTCTGAGAAAACATCCACTGGAATCGGTGTCAATTGAGGATCTACAAGGAGTGATCTTGCAAAAGAATTTAAGGGTTATTTAGAATGGTGTATAAACTAAAGTTATTGTACAAAAATACAAACTACACTACAATATGACAATTCCTCATTGAGAGTTTCTTGAAATGATAGACCCACTTTCCATTGTCATTTTGCTGCTCATACTTACTGGCGTAGTTAGGTGCCATCAGTGTAAAATATAAATTGAGGGTATAATCACATAATGCTTGCCTGGGATTCATGACATGCTGTATTTGTTGTCACATAATGCCATCCGGCAACTTGTCTTATTACACTGTCAGGTACTGAGTCATTAAGTAATGTATCATATTTCCTTTCTCTCTGTGATTCTTAGAATGCTTGGTCTTGTTTGCACTCTGCTAAAGTCGCAGTTTGATTTTGACTGATCGTAAATAAATACTGTATCAAAAGCAAGTATTCATTGATTTTTTTGAAGATGTAAGCAAAGCAGTTGAAGTAAGTTTTTGTATTTTTTGTATTGGAAGTGTTGCAGTAAAGTCTTCTGTTAGTTACCTTCCAGTGTACTCATTTTAGTTAAAACAAATGGACCAGGGTGGGGTTAAGTTCCTGGATATGAGTTAATGGGGATTATGACATGATGATGACATCCAGTGGAGTGATATTGGTGCTTAGTTGGTATCAATCAAAGAAAAGACTCATAGCTATACCTTCATAAATAAATCATTTATATTCCTTGAAATTCATTGAATATTTTGTCTGAATTTTGTCTCTTAACATCGTGAAGTCCCATTGGCTAATAGAACTGTCAGTCATTGATACTGCCATGTTCATTAGCAGGTCCATAGCCAGGAATTTATTTGGGGGGTGCGGATTTGCCAGAAGTGGACCTTTCGCGAGGGGGTACAGATTTGTGACTGTTCCGACAAGTGTATTGTACCAACAAACCAATTTTTTTCTGCTCGCTGCACTCGGCAGTTGCCCCCAATTTTTTAACATTGTCTCCAAAATCTGAAGGGAGGACACATCACAGACATCAGCGTCGCCAAGACAATAGTAGTATTTACGTAGTAAGTATTCATATATATATTCATATTCACGCACCACACCCTTAAAACAACAGCACCCCCCTGACTATGGCCCTGTTCACTAATATATTGAAAAGGGCAATTGATGCATGGCTCTAAGTATTATGGCCCTATGTAACACCTGTAGTGGAGTTTTAGGCCATTAATAACAAGGACAACTAAGCAAAAATTCTCAGTATCAATAAACTTTAGGTTGTGTGTGTGTTGAAACTAATGACAATTGTTTTAAACTATTTTTGGATATGAGCCACAGTTTTGACTGTCCATCAATAACAATTGCATTAAATATCTTACTACTTTTAGTTTAATGTCTTTCCTTCCTTCCACCAAATGAAATAAAAGTTAACCCAAATGTTATAAACACCATCCTGAAAATTACAAGTGATAACCTGTGAGCCTTGACCTGCATAGCAAGAAATTATTTTATTACAGTCAAATATATCTGAATATATTAACAACAAAAAAATTGTGAAACCAGCTTCACTGCTAATGTAGATGAGGTGACATC
>JAMKCH010051641.1:0-10109 GCA_023653785.1 Ophioderma brevispina
GACCTGGCAGGATAAGCAGAGAGAAGTGCCCTCAATAGTTGTAACTAGGCTGATGAATTGTCATTTTGCGATATTGCATGTACATAAGACTCGGTTTTCATGAGGTATTCATGCTTTCCTCTAAAATTGCCATAACAAGCTAAAAACATGAAAAAAATCCAAATTGGAAAGGGGGGTTGAGTTCTAAGTAGCAAACCCACAACTATAAATAATTCATACTACTTCAAAATCTCACTTGAGATTTATATTCATGATATTATTGAACATATCTTTCATTGATGATCAGAGTTACTATAACAGAAGTGGTCATTTGGCTACAGTTCAGAGCTCAGGAAAATCTGTTGGACTACTACATAATACGAATTCTTGTGCAAAGTTTTGTTCATGGATAACAATACAAGTGAGCTCTGGTATGCAATGCACTTTGTTCTGGTAGATAGAGTACGCACAAAACTACTACTATGTATGATACAATGTTTATGCTCTTCTTTTCTATTTTATGCACCCTCGATGGAGAAATTGTTTAAAATGAACCCTTTCCCCCAAGAACGGGAAAGCCACTTACAGGGTAGATAGATATTATCAATACACATTACCATAATAAGTCTCTTTCCCGTTCTTGGGGGGGGGAGGGGGGGTTTGTATAATAAAATATCGATTTCCCATTGAAGCCTACACTTAAAATTCCTCTAAAAGTGCCATTTTCTTCAAAATATGAACATTTCGTGTTTTTCAAAGTTCGGATCAGAAAACATTTAAAATTATATGATTTGTGAAATTGGGTACCAGATAACGCAATGTCAAAACTGAGGGCGCTTCTCTCTGCTTATCCTGCTAGGTCCTTTCAAAGTCCTCCACATATCCCCCTCACAGTAAGTACACAGTCGGCTCTGTGTCTCATATGTGAAACAGCACTGCGAATCACCTGCTTATCTTGTCTGCGAATATCTACTTCTCAAATTTTCCTTTCCTGGGGTCCGTTCCCGAAACTCAGTCGTAAATCTACGTGCATACTATGTCATGCCTGAGTGGACCAATTTGTCCAAAGCACTTTGTAATAATTGATATGAAAAGGTCTGTTGTGTAGGACATACGCATGAGTTAGTATACACGTAGGGTTACGCACGACTTTGGGGAACGGGTCCCTGGAGGTCGTGTACATCCTGATAATTCGCAAAGTGGATATTCAAAGACAAGACGGGCAGATGATTCGCAGTTCTGTTTCGTCCATGCAACACAGAGCCCGGCTGTGCGCTGAACAGCTCTGAACGTGAGGCCATATAGGACTAAGACTCAGAAATTATTTTTCAGAACTGTTTAAAATGTTTTGGTATCCTTTATTTTCAAGCTAGCAGCTCCGATAGTTTGGCTCAAGTCAATTTGCCTCCTCTCTTAAAGCAATAACAACACATTTTTTGAAGAGCGCCAACAATTTTCCAAATATTTTGATATTTTTGCACATTTGCATTGATAATTGGATAGTACACTATACATGTGAATGTTAAAGCTAAACATTTCTGTCACAAAATTTTTGTCACACAAGAAGGATTTTTTTAAATTAGAATAATTAATATCGGAGATCTCCGATAATATTTCAACGGCTGCTGGAAACACCCTTCCAATATGAAATAGCTGGGAAATTGCACCATGTACATTCTACACTCTTCATATTTGGTCTGTCGGTTCAGGCAATTTTAAGTTAGAGGTCATTTTTGTGAGGTGGCACTATTTCATCATGAACGGACATAAAATTCGCGTGTTCCAGCTCCGCCTTTAAATTACAATCACAATCCGATTTTTACTACAATATCGTTTATTTATAATACATTATAGGCCTACGCATTTTTAGTCATTGTCGTTCCCGGTAGGTTTGCTAGACATTACCAACAACTGTCAAAAATCTCCAATTTTGAAAATTGGGGCGGGTCCTTAAAATAATTGTTGCTATTATTGCTTCATAAGTGCTTCAGTTCAGTCATGCAAGAAACATATCCATAAAAATTGTACCAAATAGCCAGAGGCGTATTATAAAATCCTTATCAAAGGATATCATAACATTGGCAAATTACGACACCACATATAATTTTTAAAAGTATATTTTTTGTCCTCACTCTGTACTCACTACTGCTTTGATTTTGGTAACTTTTGAATTTTTGCTCTTAAGCATTCCCCAATACCAGCGGAGAGATTGATTAGGCTTGCCATAACGAAGCCACTCACTTAAACGGGTTTAGAGAGATAAATAATTAGGATCATTGTAAGTTGATAGTTGAAACGATATCTATCATACTCCATTAAAAAAATGCTACGATAGATTGAATTTAAAAGCAGTTTTTGTCCTAAGGTGCATCTATCGGTTATCACCTACGGCTCTGGTATTTTCGTTGGCGTGTCCACAAATGCGGAGATACACGAATCCGACGGCGACTATTATCGCCCTTACGCCGTGGGCGGCGCCCTCACCATCCGCCGTGACTGGGGGGCATCTTTTGCATTTCTCGTATATACACCGCGTTTTATGCGTTGTACGTTTACCACAAAGAAGCGATACTTTTGATCAGTTCTGACGGCAAAAACCAACACTATTTCACTTTTCCACTTGTATATCATCATATACAATCAGCGGCTCAGGAAAAAAATGTCTAAATTCTTGGCTGCACAAATAGCGATAAAAAGTTAAAAAATGGAAAACGAACTCGTGCGAATTCACTCGCTTAATGACACAAATGAACAATCATCGTATCCATTTCAGTCTAAATACCACTTTGTAACTCGCCGGTCATTTCACGTGTAGGATAGTCCAGGCGTAGCACATCCCATGCACAAACGAGACTAATTTGTCAGATCTCCGAATCGATCACATGGGACACGGAAGTGTCTTTCTAAAACACCAACAACCCGCCGTGGAAGATGTCACGTTTTTCAGCAAATACGATCGGTCTTTGGGAACTATTCAAGTTTTCACGTACACGGAATATATCAACATTCTATTGTTAATTTATTTTGTCTGGATGTTTGAATTTTACGAAAAATTATTTTTCTCACGCGGCTGTTATTACCAATTTTTAAACCCACGTATTCTAACCTTAAGCGTTCATTTCTCAGTCATGCAAAGTGGCGAGATAAACCTTCAATTTTTTACAACAACAGTAAAGACATTTGCACTGGAATTCCAGTTTAGGCCAATCCCTGACAGCATCCTCAAGTAAATCCATGGAAATAAACGGTGAAATTTGTTAACAATGCAAAAAGGTAGGTTGTAAATTTTTATTATCATGATATGGCTTCTTATTATTTCGTTCGTAAGCAATATGCGGCGTGTGGTTTTTTACTGGGTGGTTTTGTTTTTTTTTTTTTTTGGGGGCCGGGATGGCCCCCAGTAATGGCGGGCGACGTTGAGGGTGTCCTTTCGAGGGTTCCCCGTCGGATTCGTGTATACGCTGAAGAGATTTCTTTTTCCTGACTGAAGGCTCAGGCGCAGGCGTACGCGGTATTGTACAAGTTCGTCGGGATTTGGCCAAACGGTGAAGGAATTAAACGCGTTGGGTTAATTCTTTAAGATAAAATATTTTACCTAAATACTCTCTAAATGAAAAAAGAGTGATTTTACTCTTGGGTAGTGGACTACAGGCCCACTCTAAAAAGACGTGAAATGATAAAAGTATTCTTATAAAAGTATTGAAGTTTCACTCATTTTGGAAGTGGGCCCTGTAGTCACTCAAAAAATGTGAACCACTCTTTTGCATTTAGAGAGTACCTGAACCAATTACTTTCCCTATTCTTTTTAAATATTTTTATTAATCATAATTCACTTTTGCTTTGTAAGGCTATATTCCAGAGCTATATTAATTTAGGATTTTTAGTCGGATAGAAGTTGGAGAGAAGAGGCAAAGTTGGTACTAATGCAATTTTATTACTAAAAAATTATTAGCCCATGGTATTTAGTGGACGAATCCACTGGTGCCAGGGTGCAACATTGGGTAAATGGAGTTACTGTGCTCACAGGTCACATAAAGCGGATAAAGTTCTAAAATGCTTCAATAAAAATTCCAAGACAAAGAAAACAAATGTGCCTGAATTAATTGCATTTTCAAAACTTAAGAGAAACATTGAATTGCTTGTAATTTATTTCTACCGATTACATAGACTATGCCATAGTCGATTTTTGCATTTTTTTAATTTTATTTTGGTGGGTCTGTCCCATCTTATTTAACCAGTTTCTCATCATTATCTTTTATTATTATTATCATTTCTTCTATTTCTAATATCGTGACGCAAATCACGCCGTAACTAAGCTTAATTAGGCCAGGATCCCTTATGGCAATGGCATTATACCACAAAAAGATACGCTCAGGGACTTTATGTAGAGAGGGCAATGTTTACACATACCGGCGTTTTTATACGAATATATTAATCAGTCAATAGATGCCTCCCTTTATGTTTTCATCCCGCTAAGGTTGTGCTCGCGAGAGGGTCAGTGACCACTTCCCCTCGGAAAAAAAATCGAACGATTTACTTTCAGCTGCGGTCATGGTAATCTGCATTCTGTGGATTCGAATAGTAAGAGCTGCAATCACAGATATCAAATGAATAGGGACTCGTCAAAATTGTTGAAGGGATGCATAGAATCGGCATGAAAATAGTGTTTTTTTTAATTGACAATAATTCAGATCTTGATGTTTTCTTTTTTTTCTCCTTTTTTTTTTTTTTTTTTTTTTTTTTTTTTTTTTTTTTTGATGCAAGTTCACTCGATATAAAAAACATTCAGTTGGTAATATTTTACACACAATCTATACTACCTTTTTGTGATTTTTATTTAAGTACGTGCAAAGTGTATCTACCTGTGACCTATCGGAACAAATGAGTCCTTCATCTTGAAAATCGATTATCGGATTAAAGGTAGCTAATTTGAATGCAAAATAAACATGATTGGAATGTTGGGGATTTAGATGGATCAGTTGCACTAAAATCTGTGGAGGTGTATACATTCGGTGAAGTTTGTGACTCCCCCTTTTACGCTGCTTTTTCGAGAAGATAGAGTAGCTAGTAGTATGGGTACCATGCCGCAAGATACGTGGGCTACGCACGGGGTATATCTGTTGTGCAGTGATCAGGGCAGGGATAGGGGTACACGTGTAAGCTGCCGTGGATTGCACATTGCGTTTTTGTGTTTTTGAGGGGGCGAGGTTTAGAAAAATCAATTTCGCTTTGTTAATAAAAGTCTAATGCTTAAAAATAACCTTTGCGAATGAATGTACACAAATCCTCTAAGTGCAAAAAAAGTCCGAGAGAAAATGAAGCATATTTTAAATTTCAAAATGAGACATAAAGGGTTAGCACTACGTAAATCTGCTTTATGGTTCCATCCTGCCCTGTAAAAAATTTCCTAATTTTAACCAGATTATACCTCTTAATTTACGGTAAAACCTGATTATTCAATACATTTGCTATTGCTTTGATTACTTATACTACATAAACTTACAATTTGGAAGCAGAACAAGTGTAAATAAACAGTGGTTGAAATAATACTACACATTTTGAAAAGGAATAGTACTTATACGCTGACCGTTTATTATATTTTCGTATTATTTTCTTTTGGTAACTTACTGTTTTTAATGTAGAATATAAACTATGAAAATTGCTTAACCTTTAAATTGTGGTAAAATAATTTAAACATCGTAAGTCAACGGTCATTAAAAAATCAAAAAAATCTTATTTATTGAATTTTTAACAATAGTTTTAAAAATCTTGTAGAACTTTATTCCTGCTTTTTGTATTCTAATTATTGAGTTTTGAATGGGAAAAAGTAGACACCTATATATTTAATTTCAGCATCTGATATCGGTAAAGTCGTTTATGGATGGATAAGGTAAAGGACTTGTAATCTTAAGGCCCCTGTTTTCGTCGAATCTGTGCAAGGTACAACACATATGTATTAAGCCTGCCATATGATGAGTACGTAATATTAGTTTGACATTAGAAATATTTCACTACAAAATAAACAAAGTCTTATACTGCCTTCTTCACGTTTTCCCTCGTTTGAGCTTTTTTCCTCAATTGTTTGCCGAAATATAACTTTTTACAACCACGTTTGTATGATGTCCTAGCTACAAGTGAATTGGTCAGAAGATTGAAAATGTTTTCAATTCTTAATATTGTTTAAACCAGTCAAAACCAACATTAAAAGTTGACGCTGGGATTTCACCACGCCGTTATTTTACGTCACGGTCATGTGGGTTATGTATTTTTACGGCTCCAGTTCTTTTACGTTTCTGGCACGTTGGTGAGTCCAGCTGCCAGTCAAAACACTGTTTTCCTTACAAAGTTTTATTTTCTATATTTGGAATTACTGGCAAGCAGCGGCCCGTTTATTCGCACTTGCTGGATTAATTCACGATTGCTTGCTTAATACAAGTCATAATAAAGTTCTAATCCGCCGAAATCACATGAATATGTACTGAATACCGATCACCATATTTTGCCTCTCATAAACAAGCTTAAAATTATGTTAGGATTCGTTTTCAACAACTGTTCAAAATTCTTGGCACTTACGGTGTGTGCATAGCCACACGGGACACAGGCTCATAATATCGATCACAGATATAACCCGCCCCCCGATACAAGTCCCACACTCCTTGTTAGCCATTGGTCAATTTGGTTTCAAACTATACATCATACTTATATTTGGTCCGCCAAGTTTGGACGGAACTCGCCATAGAAACCCAAGTTATCAATCTCGACCCCAACGTGAAAGTAAGTAGTTCCAAATGTCCAGGGTATGCCCGCCCGTATGGTGAAGTGAAAATTACGGGGAGTAGTTATCGCGGCCCTCAATTGACCTGCATGATAAAGTGAAATTCTCACGTTTAGTAGTTATCGCGATCGCGGCCCTCTCCCTCACTTTTTTTTTTATCATTTCTCTTTGCGATAGGCCTATGGTTGAAAACCTACTGGGGGAAAAAAGTTAAGTAAAAAAAAAAACCACCACATTACAATTGGAAAAAGTAAGTAAAAAACAAAAAAAAAAAAAAAAAACAATGGACTAGAGTAGTCCCCTAACCGATACAGTACGTGTCCAGGATTACTAACTAGTGTATATTGCTTGGCTTGCTGTAGTTTTGTATTTTTTCTTTTTTGTTGTGTCTTTTGGTGTGGATTTTGGATCATACTTATGAACACAAAAATCATTACGATATAAATGTCACAAATTCTTCCTCATGTCCAGAGGATAACAAACAATTGTAATGTAACCGTAGGATACTGTATTTAACAAGTATAGTCAAGATAATAATCCAAACAATACCATTAGCTTTGTGGAGGACGCCAATATATAAATGTGCTTCATAAAATGATTAGTCTCCCTATATTATCTTGAGAAAAGATTTCAAAAAGCGTATAGTTGCGTTATCCACAGAGCCCTAATTAACCGCTGTGACGTAACAAAAAGCTCGTAATAACGGCTTCAAAGGCCCAAAACAATAGGGTTGTTTAAGTTTTCCCGCAAGGTGCAGGTCTTAGATAATAGCAAACTGTCCCTTTCAGAATCCTTGAAAGAGAATGGGTGGTGTCCGTGGTAGATATGCGACTAATTTTCAATACATAGGGCATTTGTAAAATTTGACCACTGTACAAAGATGTTTAACTTTTGACCTATTTTTTATTATTCTTACTATTAGATCTTGTACAGGTCAATGCAACATTGACTTTTTACTCTTTTGAGACATTAAGAAGACTTTGTGATATGTCATTGAATTATTGATGCAGTTTGGAAATGATGCAATTCCTTATGGTTACGTGGGTGACCTCAATCAACTCAAATTGCCACAGGGTGCCACCTTAGGTTTTTCAAACTAGACAACCCATGGCCTGTTACTTTCAGAAATAAAACGGAGCATTAGAACGCAGCATCACGCTACTGTGGCTTCAAGAGGCTGCCTCCAAATATTTTCCCCCAAAACCTTTGTTTTTTCATTCAGAATGACTCTTTTTTAAATTAGAAACCACACCCCAGACACAGATTTATAGATGAAATACTTAAAATTCGTTTTATGTTTGAGAATGATGTGGCTCGTGGGCTTAACGATGAGATCAACAACATACATGTAAAAATAAAAATACTTGTTGAAATGACATATCCTTGATTGTGTCTATTTTCGTCGGAAACTTTTTTCCTCATACTCAGTAATGTGTGCCTTTGAGACAGTTTGAGAAACCCTAACCATGTAGATTTAAACGCACTGATACACTTAAAATAATAAGATTAATCCCAAAATATTTTTGATGTGAAGTGCGTTACTACGTTTCTGTTTATGACCATGAGTTTATTGACGACAGTTCTGCATATAACAGCTTCTATTATGCTATCACGAAACCAATTGTCCCTAATTTTAGGTTTGGCCCAAAACAAAATGCAATATCCAAATTTAATATTTCTAAAAAATAAATTTCATTGAATTTCGCGTACCGCACATGTAACAGCGTTGCAATTTGCTTTGTTCCATAATCTTTCCTCTTTATAATGTCATTCGAAGAGCAATGAACTTGCAAACACCGGGACCCGCCGAACACTCAAATTAAGGTGCAACGAGAGATTTCAAATAACAGGTGTCCCGAACGAAAAAAAAAATGTGGAAAATCTGATTTTTTGCACTGGTGTAAAGCTTATTAACATTTCCTCCATGTAAGGATAAAGCGTGGAAACTGCTTTCTTTTGGTACAAACATTGTAAAATTTCTCATTTATTTAGGAGCAAATACGAACGAATAGCTATGTTTTTATTGAAAAATAAGCATGTACAAATCACATTTTTATTTTTTTAAGTTAGTGTTTTTAACCAAATAAAAGGTAGGAAATTATTGAAGAATCTAACGAGATAAAATTACTTAATATCACAAAAAATATGGAAGGACTTGAAATCTTTCTCGTTGCACATTTAAACATTTGCCATACAAGGTGTAACATGATGATCATTTATATCAGAGGATCTAAGCACAAAATTGCAAGATAGGACAAAATCACATGATAAAATATAACATCACTACACATGCCCAGGTACGTGCGAGGGGCGATGCAATATGAAAACATGGAATAAAAAAATGAATCAACAGAAAGGATCACGTGACTTTGGTTCACTTGTGTGCTACGGACACATACCGCACAGGGAACACAAACGCAATTGGATAAGCATCCCGTTTAATTACTTAATGTAATAGGGTATGTGTTTACTAAGCAGTACCCACAATGTCCCGGGGTGACCTGATGAAAATTGGCGTGACAAGCGTAGTTTCCAGTAGTGAAAAAGCTGGCCCTTTTCTATATATAGTAAGCAAAATTTTACAAATATCCGACCCCATTTATAAAGTTGGCTTGGAAATTTCGCACCATTGGGATTAAGAATCGACCCGTCTACATTATCTAGGGCTGTTATACTCTAAAAAAACGAAAATAACCGACTCATAGTCAAATTCAACCTGAAATGACCCATCCTGATAGTAGCATCGTTATTAAACATGACCCATACGTTGGAGAAGAGGAGAGCAAATGCGAATACTCATTATTCGCGGGGCATATAGCGCATATGCACCTTTGCCATTCCGGTAATTGTTCAAAGTGTATAAATCGCTTTTGGGAACATTTTATCGGAATGGTTCACTATACGCTTTTGTACTGAATACAACATGCGGGGCGTCGTTATTTGGATATATGTTTTTTAAAAACTCGCCGCAATGAATGCTGGGTTATGTCAAACACGTGACTTAAGATTTAACATGGCCTTACAATACGAATCCCATGTGGGCTACACGGGTTATGTGTTTTGTACAAGACATCAACAACTGCCCACCATGGAGTGATTCCAATGGTAACATATGTAGTGTATTTATAAACTCACGCGATCACTTGGTAGCGATCAAGGCCCAGGGGCATGCAATAAAGTAATCAATCATAAAAGTGAAAGATCTCACAACCAATGAGGGGTACGCAGAAGAGATCAGAAAACCCCCGCCCAAAAGCCTCCTGAAAAACTGAATGCCAGCCTGATAGATAAAAAAGGAGAGGTTTTTTTTTTAATTTTTTAGGTTTTTTCTTTTTTTAAAAATTCAATTTGATTT
>JAMKCH010051643.1:0-10775 GCA_023653785.1 Ophioderma brevispina
CATTCAAGTACGTGTGTAGTAAGTGTCCGAAAGGACAGAATGATAAAATCTCTGGATTGGCCTTATAGGTTGCTTCTGGTCGTATCATTTGCAGGGTATTTTAGGATACCTGTACTTGTTACATACAGCAAAAATCTGATTTTGATGATTTTTTTTCGATTTGATGATTTAGCAACTCACTGATAGTGTCTTAATTCATTTCAGATGGGGGATATTTGATGGAAAAAATTTACATCAGGGCAAAAATCAGTACTTCAATTTTTTTAGGACACCTGATATGTGAAATTCTTGTTGCACCGTTAAATAAAACAACAGTACATAATAATTAGTAAATACATTGCATTAATTAGCTTCCTATGAGCCGCTCCATCATTAGTTAGTAGGCTGAGCAAACAATTGCTACAACAGTGTAGGTTGGGGAGATGAAATGTCGTATTTTTGGGCAAAGTTTGACTATAATGATAAAAATTAATAAAGTGATTATTGGTATGAATCTATCGGTACATATATAATGACATATCCCTAAGTAAACAAACGTACCAGATGGTTTTCATGGCATTGGAGTCTTACTTGCGAAAAAATCCAGATTTATTCCGGACAAATGTACACAACGTACAACAATCATGGAAGCTACAATGTTTATTCCCTGTGGTATATTACAATGCCGCATGTTCCAATACCGAAACGAAGCCAGCAAAAAACATATCCCATACGCGCATATATCCACGTGCAAGTTTGTCACAATGCCTCATTCTTGTAACTTTGGTGAGCACACAAAGGATAGGAGGAAAGTTCGTTTAGAAATTTTTATGGCAAAAAAAAATACACTTTTTAAAACTCAGTGATTTGAGAAAATGTAAAGAGCGGGTGTTTACATATCATTTGTGATTAACAAAGGTTTTAGTTGGCCTAAACATAACAATCCATGAAAAAGTGGAAATTGAAAAAGGGGTTTTGACTAATATTTATAGTTTTATCCAGTCGCACTGCAACCACTGATCTCTACAATTGGATTGGCTAAACAACAGTAATTTGTATATTAGATGAACGGAGCAAAGGGAGGGGCATCTTGGTCTAACGAACACAAATAGCATTCCAGAGACACCTGTTTAACAGAGTTGTATCCTGGTGCACGTTTTTAGAGACATGCCATCCATACGTTCCAATACAATGAGCTTCCAATGAATTGGATTGATTCTGTGTCTGTTATGTCGCTCTCCACTTTCAATGGGAACAATTATGTATAAATGACCGGCTCTAGTCTTAACCACCTGCTTGGGATCCTTTTGGATGACCAATATTGGCATCAGTGTCAATTACGAGCCCAGGTTTTCCAATTCATTGTCTAGAGGACAGTGTTCGAAACCCACTAAAGTGCGGTTCAGCAATCTACGTTACTTTTCAAGGTTACGAGTAGCGATTCTTGTATGATGTTAGAGTTTCCTAAATTTATTTTAAACACTATATTTCTCAAGAATCCCAGTCTCGTTTTATAAAAAAATTAGGCACAAAATGTATGACATTTTTGATAAAGTTATATATTTTAAAGGAAAACGTTAAATTAAAGATGTGTTTTTAAATTCAATGTTAAAAGTAAACACGATAGTCTTTCATACAGGCCAGAACTTGACTAACCACCGATCATCTTTCAATTGGTGTGAAAGACTAAACATGGCATGTGGCAAAACGATAGCGTAAATAATAAACGTGGCGGCTTCCTTAAATCGTCTACTGCTTCGTAAGTAAAGCGTGAAAATGATGTTTTCTTCGCAAGGAATACTCCAATGACCATGCAAACCACGTGGTACGTCATATTAGGGATATTTCATTATATATGTGCCGATAGATTCATATTAGATGAATGGAGCAACGGGCGGGCATCTTGGTCTACCGAACACAATACCATTCCAGAGACACCTGTTTAACAGAAGTTGTATCCCGGTGCACGTTTTAGAGACATGCCATCCCATACGCGCAATACAATGAGCTCACTGAATTGGCTTGATTCTGTAGTCTGTTATGTCGCTTATCCACATTTCAATGGGAACAATTTTGTATATATAAATGACCGGCTCTTAACACCTGCTTGGGCTCTTTTTGGATGACCAACATGGCCATCAGTGCTTCAATTACGAAGCCCAGGTTTCCAATCCATTGTATAGAGATCAGTGATTTATACCAATAAATCGCTTTAATCGATTTTTGTATTGGACATCGAATTGGGGGGGCGATTTTGCAAAATCGGTAAAAAAATCCGATCGGCAAAAATATGTCGGAATCGGATGTCAGAACCTGCCGATTCTCAGCCGATGTATTGAATGAAAGAAAGGGACAAAGTATGATGGGTGTTTTACCAGTTTTTAAGTAGAAACATGAGACAAAAGTTGCTTAAAACTTGTGATTCAAGAACTGCTTATAAATTCAAACTTATTTTCTGATTTTCAGGTGAAGATGTACATGCAAACATCCGACTTCTGTTAACAGAGGCAGTCAGAAAACGACTGATGACACATAGACGCATTGGCTGTATGTTGTCAGGTGAGGTAGAACCACAAACCGGTAAAGGTGCTTTGATGTGAGCCAGTCATGGGTGTTACCATGGCCTATTTATGACCCTGTCCTATTACATTATTCATATATAAATAATGAGAAACTGCTCCAACAGTTTTGGAATAAGAAAATTTTGCTTGAAAACATAAAAAAATTATTTTTTGTCAAGAAATTTTGTCATTTTTTGTTTAGTGAAATCTTTTGTCAAGATTTCCAGTTTAGTAAGATCATTGCTGTAAAGGAAATAATGCACCAAGAAGAACCAAGTAATGAACAATAACAAGTTCTAAATTTGGGATTTCTTGGCCACCACCCCCTGCCACAAATCTTGCACATGCAATGCCCTGGCAAGTCCTTGATGATCACAGTTCATTGCGTCATGCTCATCCTTAACCATGTGTCTCAAATTGCTTTTAGGTCATCCAACGTAATCGGAAAGACATAAATGTCGGCATGATTCATGTGTCTGTCTGTGTGTTTAGTATACCCCTTTTGGTTGACACTTTTTCAACTTACAGTAACTTTTTAGTGCAGTGATGGATCAAGTTAATACTTGGTATGTTTATACATTGAGACAAGGGGTCTTATGTGGGATAACAGATGAGGAGGTCAAAGGTCATTCAGGGGTTACTTAGGGTCATTATATTACTCTGGTATACACCTTTTGGTTGACACTTTCCAACTTACTGCAGCTTTTAAGTGCAGTGATGGATTTAGTTCATAATTGGTATACTTATACAATGAGACAAGGGGTCTTATGTTGGGTAACATATGAGGAGGACAAAGGTCATTCAAGGGTCACTTAGGATCATTATATTGCTCTAGTATATACTTTTGGTTGGCACTTTTTCAACTTACTGCAGTTTCAGTGCAGTGATGGATTGAGTTCATACTTGATATGCTTATACATTGAGACAAAAGGTCTAAAGTGGTTTAACAGATGGGAAGGTCAAAGGTCATTCAGGGGTCACTCAGGGACATTGTTGCTCTCATTCTCTGACCACATAATCGGACGACCTATTTGGGACCGCTGTCCCTATTTTTCATAATTTGTCCTTGGTTTCCTTAGTCCCATTTCATCACAAGAACGCCTGATAGTGTCAGTCAATTCTGCTAAATATCCCTGCAGAATTCAGCAGCAATGTTTTGGTAAGGTGCTGAGGATCTCAATTCACAAAAACATTGTGTGAGTTTATAAAAAATCTTATTTACTTGACATCTTGGAACATCAAATTTGGGTACTGCACACAGTTTGAGATGTGTGGGACTAGTGGGTTAATGTGTCTTTGTGATCTGATTTTTGTATTTGTAGGTGGTCTTGATTCTAGCCTTATAACCGCCTTAGTTGTCAAGTTAGCTAGAGAGACGGGAGTCAAGTACCCTGTTCAAACATTCTCTATTGGTATGGAAGGTAGCCCAGATGTACTTGCTGCAAGAAAGGTAAAAAGGAGTTGTTAGATTTGTTAAAGAACAGTATGGTATACACATGTAACCATGTTGTATGTGTAATTATTTAAATTGGTGAATGAAGATGTTTGAGCATGTAGTTACAAATTACATAGATGATCTAAGTAGCTAAAAGAGGGTTAATCATTCTGAAATCGATCTACTGTCACAGGCTCTGGGCTTATTACATGATACATTATTAACTATGGAATGAATAAATAATTTCTGTACGCATGGCTCAAAAAAGTGGGGAATTTGGAAAGCTCTTTACCGGGAAATGCACAGCTCTTTTCCGGAAAATGCACATGCCTCGTAGGAAATCTGAGCGGATTGAAAATGTATATATCAGACATGAAACTTTTCTTCTTTTCAGCTGAATTCCTCTTTTTTTTTTTGCCACTTTTTCACTTTTCGTTTATTCCCCTTTTTTTAGCTGTTTTACCAATTTCACTGCTTGTATTTTCAGCTTTTTTTAGCATTTCCTCTTTTTTCATACTAGGAGGCAGTTTCAAGGTCTGGTCTAATGTATAGTACTAGTACAAGTGGAAATTTTCGGCGAGGTTTTCCCAAATTCCACGAGTGAACATAAAACTGCGAAATAAAAAACTCTCGCGAAAATACTGAATTTCAATAGATTGTATTGCATTGGCTGTCATACTGTGAAATTAACTTCTCCGCGCATGTTTTTGGCAAAACTGTTAAAGGTCCCTGGGGCCCGATCGCTTATAGCTTCGTCCCCAGAACCCCAGATTTACAGGAAGTGGTCAACTTTTTTTGGTATCAGAAGAAAGCTCTATTTTTCTCATTTACCCTGTGAAATCGAGAGCCAAAGGTTTTTGGTTTGGAAGTTATGGACGTAAATTTGTTCCAATTTGGTCGAAACAATATTAATTTGAAACAACAGTTACGCATGGGCTTACAATCACGTTTTTAGCTCTCAGCATCAACGTATTGAAATATCGTGCGAAACTTTATAGGTGGGGGTTTGATGAAGGCCATTTTTGTTTAAAACTGAGGTTTTGGCCGTTTCTAATTGCTTATACAAATGCGTTAACCCTCACCTGAATGAATAAGCCAAACCTTGTTTGTGTAAATTAACGAGAGAATAAAAAATGGAAATGCATTGTTTTAATTAAGCTTGGTTTTGTACAATTCAGGTATATTACATTAATGTAGAAAAACAAAAAATCAGCCAATGGTTAAAAATGGAAGTAGTCGCAGGAAGTTGTCATCGTCTTCGCCCACAAAAAGACATAAAGCGATGGTGTCTCAAAATCTACACAAACCTGGTTACACCTACAGAATAACAAGATCAGGCCCTGAAATTTGTCGAGTCTGGAGGACCTATTCCAGGTTCTCGCAAAGGACCTTTGCGAGAACCTTGAGACCCTTCAATCTCCGCTTTTAGGTTCTCATAGACGGAGTTGGCGGAACCTAACAAAACAACTTCTCATTATATTGAACTAAGAATGGTCGTGTTACTATACTTAATAACACTTAAAAGGACTCATTCCGCATACCCCTGGAGAGGATTTTATTTTAATACTTTTCGAATTTTTTCTAGAATATTTCCTTGATATCTATCGGTATACATATCAAAATGGGATATTTTTTTTTTTTCTAAAATATGCATATTGTTGCCTAAAATTATTCATGACAATTGCTGGAACTGACATAAATTACACATGGAATCAAGGGTTTTGTCATGTTTTTTATCTAGGCACTGGGGTTCGCGGAAAAAATCACGAATTTTTGGTCTATCAGGCATTTTGTTGGTCCATTGCGAATTTTCACAATTTTGTAAAAAAAACACCTTTTTGTCCCCCGCTAACAGTTCGGAAACGGGACATGAATGAGCGCGTCCGTCCCGTCCGTTCGTCTGTGACAAAAATGTTAACCCATGTTGTATACGATTATCTGGAGTTCCGTGGGCGACAATGATTACTTGGTGGAAAGACGCCGGCTGATAGTTTCCTCGACCTATTAATTGTGGCCCAGAAAATCTGCGAATTAAGTAACAATTTGCATAGTTATGAGAATGTTCCTGCAAGGCCTGTGTAGCAATTTTTTCTTTCTGGAGTTCCCGTACGGCGTATATGATGAACTTGGTGGAAGTAAGCGGCTGAAGAGTTCTTGACCCAATTTAGATTTTGGGCCTTATGTCGGGCAAATGGAGTATGCCAAATGACTAATTATATCACATAAATCAGCGTAATGGCCTATATTTTTGAAACGTGCACCGGATACTCACATTCTCCTTCCTTCATGAAAGCCATCATGAGGCCATCTTTTTGGCAATTTGAAAGTGTGTGATATATGCGGCGTAGGTATGCAAATGATCTAATTAATTAAATATGCGTAATGCTGTATTCTGAAACGTACAATCGGATGGGAAAATTCCTTCCGCTACATGAGACGACTATGCTATAGAGAGGGGGTGAGGTGTTTGGGGAGGGGGTTGGGGTGTGCCGGGGTGTGGGGTGGGTGTTGGTGTTGCGGCGTGTTGGGAGGGGGGTGAGTATTGCGGCGCTGGGTTGAAGGATGGGGGGTGGGTGTTGCGGGGTGGGGGTGTGGTTTATTGCGGATTGTGGGGAGGGGTGGGTATGTGGGTGTTGGGGAGGGGTGGGGGTGTGCGGGGGGTTGGGGAGTAGGGTGGGTGGGTTGTGGGGTTTGGGAGGGGTGGCGTGTTGCATGGTGTTGGGGAGGGGGTGGGGGTGGAGTGTTGTGGGGTGGGAGTATTGTGGGGTGTTGCAGGATGTGGGGAAGGGAATGAGGCGTGCGGGGGTGTTGGGGAGGGGAATGGCCGGTTGCGTGGTGTTGGGAACGGGGGGAGGTGTTTACAGGGTATGGGGTGGGGTGTTGAATGGGGTTGTGGGGGGGTGGCGGGGGGTGTTGGGGATGAGAGTGGGGAGTTGGGGGGTGTTGGAGAGGGCGGGTGTTGGGGAGGGGGGGGTGGAGTTGCGGGGGGTTGAGGAAAGGGGTTGAGTGTTGCAGGGTATTGGGGCGGGGTGGGTGTTGAAGTTGCATGTAGTGGTCCAACATCGGAGGGGACAATTTAAGCAATCGCGTAAATACGAGTCGCCTTGTTTGAGTTAATTTGCCAATAAACAAACACAAACTGATTAGCAAATCATTATTATGCCAACGTCGGCGAAATTGATGACTCACCAAGCTCAATAAGTGCAAAATATAGTCAAAATGTATTTATAAATCCTAGCGTAGATTGCGTAGAACCCTACCTCTAACTTGATTCGTTGAACACGGAGACCCGACCTATTTTCAATTGTGAAGTGTCATGATATGGTTGCGCTTTGGTGTATTAAACAATAATATTGACGCATGCTATCAAAGCTTTCAACGCGCGGTATCGGGCTTTTTCATAATTGTTTATCATGGAGTAAATCTTAGGGAATTAAAACAAATTCGGACTCGGTAAGAATGCGGAATAGATGAAATAACAACTTCATACAACTGGACCCCTTAATCAGGGGCACGAGTGGAAAACCGTCACGTCATCCGGTGCCGGGGATTCCAATGTCCAATGGGATTCCACGTGCGAAAGTAATTATACTCGGTTATGTACATGATGTATTGCAAAGGCCTAGCCCGCGGCGGTGCCATCTACATGATTCAAATATTTTATTCCGAATAAGAAGGGAAAAATAACAGGGGGATAATGATGTGCGGCTTGACATTGCAGCGAGAAAAAAGTAAGAAAATAGGAGTCAACTGTGGAAGTTTGAGCATGTTTGCCAAAGACCTTGTTGTGTCATGGTTGACTACAGGGCAAACATTAGGAAACGCATTTTCGCGATTTGTGCTTTTCGCAAATTTTCAAAATTACGGGGCGCGCATTTTGCCGTTTTAAATCGCGCAAAACTCCGGTGCCTATTTTTATCCAATTTGATCATTTGTTGATTGGCAAAATTTTGCGCGAACCCGTGTTGGTTCTCGACGTGTAATTTTGGGCGAACCTTCAGGCGCGAACCGGTTCGCGGGTTAGCGTCGAATTTCCGAGCCTGAGTAGATCAATATCGTTGGTTTGAGGTCAAATTGTACAGGTCCATGGTATGCAGTATCACATTTAAAAAAAAAAAATCCCGGCGGAGATTCACAGGCAAAGGCACTTTTTGATATGAAGTTGGAATTTTAATTCGCACATATTAAAATCCAGAATATATTTAAAATGTACTGCCTTGTCTTTAATTCGGCACATGGATTTTCAAGTCAACAACTGCCAGGTAATCTTAGCTAATTATGCCAGTAACAAAAATATCAAGATATGAATTATATATTTTTTTCCCTGTTTCGGATTAGCAATCCCTAATATTCTACAAATTTTTGGCCACAATACAATGTGTTGAGTGGCTTAGTTATACCGAAGAAGGGCGGGGCGGGCGGACGAATGGGCGCAAAAGCATTAATCCACTCTTAGACTAAACCAATTAGTCAATGAATTTAAGTGGCCACAGTGATAGAACATGATAGGTCATGTGCTGTATTTTTTTTTTTGGAAAGGTTATGAATATTAATGAGCTCATTTGCATATTTTCAATAAAATGTGATTAAACCACAGTTGTGGAGCCATCTTAAAGGTGCGTGTTCCGATCGTCTTTGGGACCCTGATTTACCCGGAAGTATTATCGATTTTGATATCAGATGAAAAGCCATATTTTTCTCATTGTCGTCCTGAAATTTGAGCCCTCAAATCCATTTCATTCCCAAGATATAAACAAAAAACTGCCGTTTTAGTGGTTAACCATCAATATTAGCACAGTATTGAAGAGGGCTTTGCAACATGCATTATTGTGTCTACCATCAAAACCGCAAGTTTGTTTCCCATGGTACTTGCTGGGGGTGTATCTGCATGTGCCAGGCTCTCATATCAAGTAGAGGACACAATACACAAATCGGAACAAGCACCTTTAATTACACACTGCATAATTCTTGTTACAGGTTGCTAAGCATATAGGAAGTGAACATCATGAAGTATCCTTCTCCCCTGAAGAAGGCATAGCTGCTGTGGAAGAAGTTATCAAATCTCTAGAGAGCTACGATATCACCACTATACGAGCATCAGTTGGTGAGTATGCCATGTCCAAAATCTCAAGTTAGGCCAGGTAAAAAAATAAAACAGTTGATCGTCCGGACTTTTGAAAAAGGTTGGTGAGGGAGGCCTTTATTATTTGTTTTGTTATTTATTATTTTTTTCAAAGATGGCCTCCATGTCTAAGATGGCCACCATGATATATTTGAAGATTGCGTTTGCGTTGTGGAAATAGTAGTATGCAAGAAGGTTGAAGAAATTGCTCAACAAAAATAAATGATACTCTTTAAAATAGGTATGAGAGTTAAATAGTTCTCCGATATTTTTGTTGACTTCGTTTTCCCCTTTTTTAGCCTTCTTTTTGGTGGTGTTGTTGTTTTAAAAATAACAAATAACAAAAAAATTTGATGTGGCGTCCAAAATCGGAGCGGGCGGGGACGATCAACCGGTTTATTTTTTTACTTGGCCTTAGTAAATGAGGAGAACCAACAAGTCAGGAAGCTGAGAACACTGCTGAATTCTAATCCTATAGGACCTGGCTGAGATTGTAACTGATAATTTTGAGTGCAGTAACTTTTTTCCAAGATAACTAAAGAGTGGGCAATTTTATCCACATTCATAAAGAGGGTTGCAAATTCTATGGACTGTATCACAGTCTAACAACCTAACATTAATTTTCCATGTTTGAAGCCATTATTGCCATTTTATCTTAAAGACACTATCAGTGATTTATCCGAAAGAGTCAAAATCTATTAATTTTGCAGCTAGGAATAGCTTAAAAGTGAAGCATAAGTCTGTAAAATTCTCATAAGTTACTTTTTCCAACTGACGAAATTAGAGAAATGGAAGAAAACGGCAGGGTTCAAAGATAGGAATCTCCATTCAATTACATGTTGTAGTAAGTGTCCGAATGGACAGTAATGACTAAAATTTCTGATTTTGTCCTTATTAGGCTGCTTCTGGTCCTAACATTTGCAGGGTATGTTAGGATACCTGTGCTTGTTACAAACATGCAAAAATCTGATTTTTGATGATTTTTCGATTTTCTGATTTAGCAAATCACTGATAGTGCCTTTGATTGTACTAAACAAGATATTAAAATTATAAAAAGATTGCAGTAAAATTGTTAGGAGTGCTTAGAACCATCTTCAGTAGTTGTTTTGCAATGGGTGACTATAAAACTAAGACCTAAGACTTAAAACCACTATAAAACTAAGACCCCACAACTATAAAACTAAGACCCCCACTATAAAACTAAGACCCACAACTATAAAACTAAGACCCCACTATAAAACTAAGACCCTGTAACTATAAAACTAAGACCCTCCACTATAAAACTAAGACCCCTCAACTATAAAACTAAGACCCCCACTATAAAACTAAAACCCTCAACTATAAAACTAAGACCCCCTACTATAAACCTAAGACCCCTCAACTATAAAACTAAGACCCCACTATTTTTATTATTGTTTTGGAGTTCTTTTAAAACTTGTGCATTATCTCGGTACACAAAACGATCAGTAATGATTGTTCAAGTGGTGTCATTATCCATGGGGGCGGATTGTATTCATGAAATTATCTAGAGACGTTTAAAGGCACTATCAGTGATTTGCTAAATCAGAAACCGAACAAATCATCAAAATCAAATTTTTGCATGTCTTTAACAAGTGTGATGATAAGGTTATATAGTGTAGGCTCTATAGGGGGGAGTTTGTGTACATGACTCTTTTAG
>JAMKCH010051645.1:0-10673 GCA_023653785.1 Ophioderma brevispina
CTTGAGGGACTGATACTCGGCAGGATCAATTATACGGTCGAGGCAAATTAACCCCGCACCCAAGCTGGATTTCGAAGAGGTAAATCAACAACTGTCAGATGCAAACTATTCTGACACCGAGACAGCCTTCCAGAAGAATCAGAAGTTTGGAGCAGTCTTCATTGACCTAACTGGCTGTGTCGATACAGTCTGTCACCAAGGTGTCGTCATACCTCAGCACTCCAAATCTTCCCTGGATGTCCGCTTGTCAAGTTCATTATGCTGCTCATCCAAGACAGATCTTTCTTCCTGGAGACATCAAATGGGCAACGCCAGTGTACGCAAACTTCGGAATGGTATCCTACAAGGTTCTGTCCTAGCACCCCGTCTCTTCAACATCTAAGTCTCAGATATGCCAAGGGAGATTGTTCGCAGTACCCCTACGCAGACGACACGCACTTGGATTAGCTGCTGATTCCTTTGAAGCCTTCGAAACAGTGTTGCAGAAAGACCTCACTGTAGCCAATTTATCCCCGATGGCACTTGAAACTCACCAAATCCAAGACCGTCAGCTCTGCAGTGTTTCCACCTTGCAAATCGAAGCGCAAAAATGAGTAACGAAATCACTCTAGATGGAGAAACTGTCACATGACCGCAAACCGAAGTACCTTGGCGTCACAATGGACCGCAGCCTTACTTGCAATCAACACACCAAGGCCGTCGCTGCCAAAGACGCAGTCCTCCGTGTCAACCTCCTAGAAAGGCCTCGGGAACTGGATGGGGGTCGCTCCTTTGACCACCTTACATACATCAACGTTGCCTTGGGGCATACGCCACTGCTGAATACGCTGTGCACCAGTATGGAGTCACAGCGTACATTCCCACAAGATTGATGTCGTTCTGAATGTTCCAATGAGAACTTGTTAGTGGTTGCCTTTTGGCGACGCCTGTGGAGTACCTTCCAATTCTGTCTGGCATAGCTCCATGCAAACCGTATGAGATCAAGACGATCAAGCTCGCCACGAAATGTGATGAACCTGGTAGTCTAATCCCACCACCAACACCCTTTGATTTGAGGATCAGAGAATTCCCCAGAATCACTTGCTACCAATCCATGACACTGCAGTCACAGTATCCCTTATCGATCATCTTGGATCAATGACATATGTATGAGCAATGGTCCTCCTCTACTTTGAACCTTTGAAGCAGTTTGTGGACAGCCCATCTAAGCAAGCCCCAATGATGTACCTTGATAGGAAGCATGGGTCACCCTCAACAGACTCAGAACTGGCGTGGTCGTACAAAGAACTCTTCAAATATCGAGTAGAAACCCATCACCAAACTGCGATTTTGGACAGCCCACAAACCATTAGCCCCATCATAGATGACTGTAGGTTTACAAGTCCCCAAGAGGATGCCAGGCCTGATCAACCTGGATGAGGAAACTATCAGCTGGTTAAAGACGGGACTTCCACTGGGTGATTTTGGACTTGCACGAACGAACGATTGGCCCCTGACCAAGTCGCACTCAGGGGTGCTAAATTTTCCAGTGGGGTATCGTAGGGAAGATTCGCTTAAATGAGCGTAGAAAATGAAAAGGCCTTAAGTCAGGCTTGAATGGGACCGTAATAGGAGCTGTAGTTGATACCTAGTGAATCGTCCAACACATAGGCCGCTACAATCACATCACAAAACGATTTACCTTGACCACAATAACTTTGAAAAAGTGTGAAATCTTTTTACCCTATTATTTGCAGTAGGTTACTGTTTCATGTATGATTAGATTAACCGAAATTCAAATATCTTACAAACATAACATCTCTCTCCAGGACTTAGGTTCATCACTATCAAGTAACCCGTGGAACAGAATCAACGTTTGAAGCCGTGCCAAACTGAGAAAATCGCAGCTGTTTACATAAAATACCATCCATACTTTTAGCTATTAACTATGTTGGCGTAAAGTTCATTGACTCAAAATCTAAGGTAGAGTTACATTTTTTTGTTGTCCAATGCAATCGGAATGACCTTATGTCAGCATTATTTGTGTTTGTGTGTGTGTCGTGGTGTGTGTCAACATTAGTATAACACTTTTGGTTGACACTTTTTAACTTACGTTAAGCTTTTTAGTGCAGTATGTATCATTTTCACACTTGGTATGCATATAACATTGAGACAGGGGTTTTATTTGGGGTAACAGATTTTATCAAAGGTCATTCTGGGTTCACCAGGGTCATTATATTGCCTAGTATGCACCTTTTTGATCAACATTTTTCAACTTACTGTCGCTTTTTTAGTGAGTGAATGGATCAACTTCATACTTGGTATTCTTTGACCACATATCAGACAACCTATTTGGGACTACTGTCCTTATTTTAAAATTTTTATATTATATATATATACTGTATAACCACCTCCAAAAGTGGTATGTTAGTATTTACTAAAGCTGTTTAATTGAGCAATTGTTTCTTGTGATTAAAAATAAATTTTCTCTATAGATGTTTTTGTGTTATGGTGTTTAGCACTGTGGAAGTTATGCATTTATTGATCTTTAAAAGAAAATAAAATCGCATAAAGGAATTGTGAATTGGACATTAAATCTGTAGTTTTTAAATTATAAAAATATATGATCAGTGGAAAAAATCGGTCCGTAAAATATAACTTAGGAATACTATGTTAAACTGTGGAAGCCGTGACGCCAAATAATGTAATCATTAACTAGTGTTCAAAAATAAGAAAAAAATAATTCTGTTAAATTTTTCAGATGGTGATAACAGACCACGAGATCTGCCAAATCTCAATGTAGCGCAAGATGCTGATGATCTCAAGACGTTTGATTAAAAACCAAAGTGGAGAACATGAAAGATGGTATTGCCATGTTTCACAGTTAAAACCGTGGTAAGAATTCCTGTGTATCATTTAACAAGCAAAAGCCACTGCAATAGAAAGACCAAACTTGCACTTTAAGCTGCAATTCTGTAAGATTAACTTTGATATGTCTATCAGGTTATTGTTTTTTTTTTATGGCTATTTAGTTTGTAAAAATCATTGGAAGGCTCATTAAAACGCCCATTTTCATAACGTTCCAAAATTACAGGTTTAATGAAATATACAAAACAGAAACATGCACAAACACACCATTATAGTCATTAATTCTTTTGTCCAGCGAAAGTATAGTTTACTATTAGTCGACCGTCGCCCAGAAGGTTTTGATCAACGAACGAGATACCCCTAAGTTGAATTAGGGAAATTCCAGAAAAATAACTTTTGCAAAATATGAATGTTCTGATGGAGACTGCTGCTGTGTGTGCGCCACAGCGAGAGAGGTAAAGTTAGTGGGGGGGTCAAATGTTGAATGCTTCTAAATCTAATGTAATATAGCTCAAATTATCCCTTAGGTAACCGGAAGTAAAAAAGTCCATTGGGTCACATGTGTGTGGTGCTTCATGGAGCACCTTCTGATTTCTAAGTAATTTAAAGTCTGACTCAGAGATTTCTGAATATAATTTTTTAAATATGTAATTAAAAATAGTCAATTAGAACAAAGATAGTCACCTAGAATGCTCAATTCCAAGGTGAGATGGAATCAGAGTTTTCGTTTTGATGCAGTAAACATTTATGTGTATATAACATTGCCATATGATATGTGTATAACAAAATTTATGGATCTGGAATTTTAAACAAAGAGGTGATTTTCTTTCTTTTTATGGTTTTTTGGTATGGGCTTCGATTTGAGCTTAGATATTTCACACATTGATTAGTATGGACAAGCCTTATGTACATGCAAAAAGACAATTGTTTTTAAAAATGAGGGCGCCCTCACCGGGAAATCTCCGAGTCAGCCCTTATGCGTGCGAGTTCTTTTCTTGTACTATATTCATACCATTATTGATTTTCTTTACAGATGTTGCAACAGAAATCATTCACTCTGGCAGCATTGAATAGCTATCAAATGATCAGAAATCACAACCACATCGGCCGTCAATCCGTCAGAAAACTCCAGGCCTGACTCTGGACACTTCCAGCATGAGTGAAGACACAAAGATGGAAAATGCTAGGGCTGGTGTTTCGGGCCGACAGTTTAATTACCTTTGTATCACCATATCATTTTTTCTAATGGAATTCAAAAGTTCTTAACACGAGTTCGCCAAACAAGGGCTCAAACATCTTGTGTTCGGATGAATGTTGAAGTTCACAAGAGATATCACTTCGAAATAGCAGACCCCACGCAGAAATTTTAATTGGCATAGCATGGCATGGATATTGGCGATAGAAATTAGTGATTTTGCCATGTATAGACTCTGTATGAATTTTTCATTTTGTAATGGACTGCTGGTGAGATCTTATTGCAAGAATATTAAGAGATAAGTAAGTAGTTATATTTAATACAGATATGCAGCTCATTTTGGGGCTTTTCAGGGTTATTTCACACACATTTTTCAGCATTTTTCCCACATCTTAGGGTTTGTGAGTGGTACTGAGTGGGGCATCTCTGTTAAAAGCAGTTCTGGGTTTTCCATCTTACCTATTTTGAACAAAATAAAATCTGTTAAATTGTTATGGAAAACCACTTTATTTCACACACTAATGTTACAAGTAAGGTCAATATGCAGTCACCAAAGTCCATGTAATACCTCAAAAGGATTTTGTAGGATCTGTATGTAAGAAAAAAAAGTAAGAAGGTGTCCATTGCAGAAGATGTATGTTAATGAAGCACTTTCAATACAGCCTTCTGTCTGTTGCCTGAAACAACAATGCCACCTTCTGCTAAAGAAACTACTGACAATACAAAGTAGATGTAAAAAAATGCCACCTGGTGATTGCAAAAAGATGCAACTGGAATAGCAGCCTTGCAGTGTATATACAAGAGGAATATAATGAGAAACAAAAATAGTTGTCAAATTGCTCTAACCACGAGTCAAGGGACCTAGAATGGTTCCTTGTGGGACACACCTGCTAGGCATGCACAAGTGAAGGAATACATTTGTCTTGTGACAGCAAAAAGTGACACATAGCTGCTTGTGGTGTATATATACCAGGTGAATGTAATGAAAAAATTGTGAAATTGGTCTAAATATGAGTCAGTGGGACCTAGAATGGTTCCTTGTGGGGGCCACATGCTTGTGCATGCACCAGTGAGAGAGGAACATATCTTGTATAGCAAAAAAAGTTTGCAATAGCTGCCTTGTGATTTATATACAGGGGTGAAGGCAATGAGAAGACAAAACAATTGTAAATTTCTATTACCTTACCATGTGCTAGTAGAAACGCTTTAAATGGCAGGCTATGGCATTCTTGCATTCACCATTGATATCTCATTTGCTCTGGTTGCTAATATCTGCTGCTCTACATTTTTTAAAGTAATTTCAAATTTTACAAAGTTTGATCACAATCACAGATGCTGCTGATTTTTTTAATTGTAGCTTAGGATTTTTTAAGTTATCGCATGATGGCACTAGTGTGTCAGACTTGAACACAGTAGCACACAATTGCAGAACTGAGATGCTGCATCCCTTCAAATGGAACCTGCCAAATTATGTGGTGATACTATTGCGATAATCAGTGGACCGGTTGCTTAATATGAATCAATTGTTACAAATGTGTATTAAGAATACTGAAGGTGGTTTACATTCTGTAAAAATACAAGACTATATTTTTAAACTGTTCTTATGTGTATTATAATAATAATACTAATAATAATGTTCTTGTTTTAAATTGGTTTTATTGGGTTTGGAATCGTGCAGGTTTGACCAGAATCTAGAATGGGGTTTTTTCTTCTATACTCCTGATGAACTGAAGCATCAAGTGATTCACTGTATTTTGGAGCTTGGTGCTTCAGTCTTGTTAAAGTAGTATGTTAACACCCAAATCTATATAAACCAAACATCATGCACTACTTACCATATACCCTTTAACGCACCGTCATACCATATTTTAATATTAATTACCAAAAACATAAGATACTTGTGTTTCCTATCACCATTTCCAACAAATTTTACAGTAAAATCAGAGTTAATAGTGAAATAATGGTAATTTTTTAACTTAACTGTAACGCTTATATTTTTTATATCTTGATTGTGTTACTCAGGAATATGGTTTGTTGATTAATTAAAATGTTTTGTCCTGCCAAAATTATACTTGGTGGTCACACCAAATGGGTGGGAATTATTATTATTTTGCATGAAGTATTCCTTATGCTGCAGCTTCTAGGCAAACGCCCCCACATGAATATAGTGTGGTCATATTTAAGGTGGGGATCCCAACCTGCTTGGGATGATCAAAGTTGTATTAGCTAGAAATTGCATCAAGCATTTGAACCTTAATGCCGGTGTTAATGGTACCGTTAAATCCAACCCCGTACGATGTACTCTTGATTCACTTCCCACAAATCAACATTGATTTAATCTGATGAATTTAATGACTACCGACCTGAACACCGTGGCTTAGTGGTTAGGAGCACTTGTCGAGTATTCAGGCAGTAGCAGTTTTCGAATCTGACCAAATGCCTGTTTTTTTTATTCAACACCGCGTGAATCGGTCACTCTGCGAAAAGTTCATAACTGAAGCAATATCAAGAGAAGAATTTATATCACTGTTATTGTCCTAGAAAGTTAATAGGTAAGATTCACCCTTGTTCTCTAGTTTGGTTGCACACATACACCTTTGATAGAGGAGATATATGTTCTTCCCACAATGCAATTTTTCCAATCAATTTTTGCACTGGTTGTCACATGAGTTTATAGTAACCAAAAGTTCTTAAATTACAAGATTGGGATGAGTTCTGTTCATCGAGGGTACCTTTGTCACTACTAACTTGTGTGACGACCAGTGCAAAATTTGTATAGGGAGAAATGCATTATGGGAAGAACACTAACCCCTCTACTTTGATAGATGCAAGATATTCAAATTCACACTCATTTTACTATTTTGTCTACACTCGTGCGGGACATGTAGTAGGTTAAAAAGACCGTCAGCAAATGTGTTTTAGGTCATGAGAGGCATCTTTCCAGCAACCCCAATTTTGATTATTGTCTAAAAACTTTAGGAGTAGGATTTAAGGTACGCAGTAAAGTTGCCAAATTATCAGCATTATCGCATTCTGCATCAAAATTCCATTAAATAATGTGGGCCTTACGATTTAGTAATTTTAAGGGGGATGTATATTCTGTCATGTTATTTAATGTAATGGGTTGTGGAGCCTGCTGAACTTTTAAAACATTTTTGATACATTATCAGTCCTTACCGGGGTTTAAGGTCCATGACATGCTTTAAAATACTTATAATTGACCTCCCACAAACAGTTTTATTCACAGTATGTATTGTTATCAATCGTAAAATCTGCATGAAGCAGTATTTTAGAAACCGTAGTTTGATAAAATTGGGCATACATCACAGGTTTCAGACAAGCTTTGAAGGGACATTCGCAAACGAAAGTGATTATGCACACCCCATGGGGCCGCGATGACCCCCAAGTGACGTCAAAGTAGCATTTCAGTGACGTAAAAGACCTTCTAGTTCTAGTCTTTGAAGCGTGACGAACATGTTTTATAATGTGGCGCGCATCGCTGTGAGCTGCATAATGGTAAAATAATGCGCTCCTACGCACGTAATGCACCACGGCGTGCGCCGCGCTCTTTTTTGTTCGTTTGGTTTGTTTGTGTGTGTTTAGCATATGTGCTTTGGCATGAATACCATCAAATTACTACTGGTAAAGAGGAGAGACTTAACTTCAGGAATACAGGTAAGGATAAATACCTTTGTTTGTATTTTCTAGCCCCAGACATCGACATAATACCAAAGCGTGAACCACTTTAAATTTCACATGGCCCGTCCTGGGTGGCGTCGTATTGATCGAGTGGTTTGTTTTTGTTTTGGTTAAAAGCTGGTACACACTTCGTTTCGGGGTGTGCGCGTTGTTTACTCGATGTCACCCACCTTCGGGGTCAAAGCCAACTCCAGCATCTTGCGACGCGCTTCGAGAAACCGAGAAAGCCTGTCCATTGGGTATATTTTATCCTTGAAATTTACACACTTTCTCCCGATTTCAGCTTTTAAAATCTGTGTTGAGAATGTGATCAGATACTATTGGCGGTATAAAATGATACAAAAAATGTCTACTCGGGTGTGTCCATGGACCTTTAATTATCATTAGCTTTTTTTTTAATTTGGAATTCTCAAGCTATCAGTTTATTTTCAACTTGCCTGCCTTGTTGAATTGAATTAAAAAAAACTGTTGCAAGTATTTGCTATCAGTGGCAGCACCAGGGGGCATAGGGGCATCCCCCCAATTATTTTTCTAACCCCCCCAAAAAAAATTATTTTTCTTTCCCTCTACCCAGTTTTCCCCCAACCTTAAGAAAAATGACAACAGCAATTTGGGCAAAAATCAGTGATTTGGGGCCAAAATTTCACTTTTGTCTCCCTCCCAAAAAAGTGTTCACAAAAAAAAAAAAAAAAAAAAAGAAAAAGAAGTCCGGTGCCGCCACTGTTTGCTATTCAAAGTATAATCTTGTGTTGGTCAAAAGGTTTACCCATCAAATTGATCATACTCCAAAGCATTGCAACTGAGAATGGTTAGACGATGATTCTTACAGGACTTATTGCTGAAATGAATTTTGAATATTCTTTTAATCAATTTTAGTTTTAGGATAAGTAACAGGTAAATATATGAATGTTGCAGCCACATTGAGTGTGTAGGTTTTGTCATAGACCAGTGACGACTCAGGTGGTTCTTCCGGGGTGATTAACCTGAGGTCATTGGCTAAAATATTGATTTGAAAGTACCATCGATCCAGTTAAGAATGAAAAGGTGCCTGTGTGTGTATAGGAATGTCCTTTTTTTAAAATAAATATAATGAACTGATTTTGAAAGAAATACGGTTTTATTGTTTTGATTACTTAAGCCTTTTTATCCTCTATATTAAAAGTGTTAGGAATATTATTATAATGTATGCTAAATTTCACTCTTATCACAATGCAAATTACTCAAAATCCATGGAGGTTGTTGCTGATTCTACGAAGGAAAAAGCAAAACATTTTTAATGGATCTTCCATAAGCATAAGACTTAAGAGATCGGAGGTAGTAGAAAACTACATCGTGGACGTAGATACTTTTATCACATTCACTACAAAAAGGGCCAAAAACATGTAGGTAGGAATTCATAGACAGACAGGCATGTGGGAAAGTTTGATACACGTTCAGTGCGTATATGGCAGCTGAGGTATTAGGGGACATAGCCCCATTTCAAAAACCAAATCATGTAGAAAACTACCCCCACCCCAACCCCACCCCACCCCACCCAAGACCAACAGCTTGCGTTTTCTATAAAATGAGTGAACTACACCCTGCAGAAGAGGATTATAGTATTAGCTGTAGATAAAAGTTGCTTGGCATTCAATTAAAGTTAAGCTATTGCTATTAAATTAAAAGATTATATGATTATTATATATTTATATGTGATGCAGTACCCCAACTTCCTTATGAAAATGCAGATGGTAGTCAATGATATTATATCAGAGGAAAGACCCCAAATATGTAGCTCCTCGAAAAAAGTTCTAAAAATGGGTTTGTTATAATAACAAAACTGATATTTTATTAACATTGTAAACCAAATAGATATTTGTTTAATATGTTGCTTTCCGAGGGTTCTACGAGTTGAACAGAGAGAACTCTATATAGATAGTATTTGTTTATCGAAGCCATGAATTTTCCCAACATATTTGTGTTCGCCATTTCTGCTATTGACTATAGTCATAATACTAAAATGTTTTTAAAAAGTTTAACATTAATAATGATGAAAGTATAAGAACTAGGTTTTTCAAGAATGGTGACTTTTTTATCAATATTTGGGTAACAGTACAATGATGTATGTTTATTGTAACTGTGTGTTACTCAGGAGTGCCAAAAAGCACCCAAAATGAAAGGCTTGGTTTTGTCAAATAGGGCTTAGGCCAATATTGTTCAAATTTGAAGAATTTTAAAGTTCAGCAGACAGTCATTAAAAGTTGTGTAATGTCAAAGAATGGTAGACGAAGCAGCCACTTTGCATACACCGTGAGTTCAAATTTAGTATAAGTAATAGGTGAGCATTTGCAATTTCAGTGTGTGGAATGGCTCTTGTTCAGTCTGTAAGGTTGCACTAAATAGCCAACATCGGCAGTCTACTTCCGGTGAAATTTGTAGGACTCCTGCCCTTTGACTCATTATATTTCAGGAAAAATACCTTTTTGTACTTTACACAAAATGATTCTAAAATACTTTTTTTGAAATGGAAAATAGAAAGAAATATTTTACTGTATAGATAATGATTCTGTCCTATGAAATGGCTATATGCTGGAATAATTAATAAAAAACATAATTATTAAAACCAATCTTTATATGTCAAAGGTGAGGAGTCCTTACAAAAGTGCCAAAAAACTTTCCACAATGCATTGCCATAGTGTAATGGTGATTTAGGCTTATTGCAGAGGACTAAGTTGCAATTTGGGGAACCATAGAATTATTGCAAGGGAACTAAGAGAAGAAAACTTATAAAACAAAGTACTGGATAGTGTATATTTGGATCAGATCAGTAATATTTTTGTGTTTAATTTCTTCTGACAGTAATGCGTTTATAAATCACTTACACACTCCCACAATACGAATAGTTACGGTATAGCCTGGACAACAATTATTTTTTTCAGGCGTAAGTGCTTGT
>JAMKCH010051646.1:0-53402 GCA_023653785.1 Ophioderma brevispina
ATTTACGAAACCATGTTATCAACAGTACCTTTATTTTTGTGAGCAAGCTTTTGCCATTACAAATTGGAGAGACTTCAATGCTTATTGCTACCCTATAGATGGTGTTCTACTGGCTTTATTTTAGCACATCTATACATTTGCAATTGCGGCTTTTAACGATGTCATTTCAAACGACAAGAATGCTGTTCACCAAGGGATTCTGTGAGCCGTACACTCTTGTCATGAGGAAGAAATTAGACTTGTTGGTGTTCACGATTCTCATCACCATGTTACCATCGCATGTCATGTCTGCTGCAGATGAGAGTGAGAATTTGACTAGCTGTAACTCCCAACGTATCACGCTTAATAGAAACGGCACTGCTACAACGCTACGGACATTCGAAAATCAAAACTGCACTTTGATGGTGACTGCACCAGATGACATGACCATCCGCATAAATGTACAACCGGACGCGAACTGGACCATCTACAACTATTTCTACATGTGCGTACCATATGAAGAAGACCCAGAATGTCTCAATGGGACTATTTACGCATTCACCGAATTGCCTGGACCTTGTTATACCAATTTCCCTAGTAGTAGTCTTACAATTCACATCAAAGCAGCATTCACCTTACAGTTACTGGCTGTTGATTTGGACTTTTCAAGTGGATTAAAATTTGGTGTAGAAAGAGTAAATTTTGATAGAAATAATACTGCAAACATAAAAGATATTGCTGAACTGCAACCCTGTAAAAGCCTGAAAGTTTACGACAAGATTCATCGCGTCGTATATGACCACGAGTTGAGCTATAAACAGCTCATCAAACGCAATCCATCAACGGAGCTGACATTTTCTAATAAAAGTTGTCAATATAGCCTTCCTAACGTTATCTGTTCATGTAAGCCTACAGATATGATGTCATTGGCAGCGTTTCCTATTTGCCCTATTGGATGTTCATGCTCATTGCACTTCCAAAGATTTGAAAGTAACTGTTCCATTGAAATAGGTAAAGCTGGCCATATCTTACTAGTATATGCAACTCCAGATGGTGCTATGACTACCGAATCCTACACAGCCTTGAACGGGTCATCCAGGCGACTGGAAGAAGTGAGTCCTGGAAGCTTTGCACAACTTAGAAACCTGATGTATTTATTGCTCAATGGGAACAAGATTTCTAACATTGGTCGTGATACTTTCCAAGGGCTTGAAGAGCTCAAAGTGTTAGACCTATCCCATAACCAGCTTATTGCATTCAAATCGAATACGTTCTCGGGTGTGTTACTTTCCAGATTGTTTTTGAATGGGAATATTTTATCAAATCTCACCACTAATATGTTCCAAAGTTTGCTTTCTTTGCGAGTGTTGTATCTTAAAGAAAACAATATCACTTCACTTATTCCAAATCTATTTGCACACCTTGAACAAGTTCAGGTATTGTCTTTGGCTAAAAACACCATCATTCATTTGAATGGAAATGCCTTCCAAGGTATGAATGCCTTACTATGCCTAGATATTTCTGAGAATAAACTAACTTCCATATACAACACCGGTATCTTACATAGTTTGAAATGGGTTTCTTTTTGCAATAACCAACTAGCAGTACTCAATTTGTCGTCCTTCAAAGGTATAAATAGCCTACAACGCTTAGACTTGTATAATAATAATATACGTGTACTAGTTGCTGGCATCTTTTCAAATCTTGTACATTTAGAATACTTAAATCTTAATGGAAATGAGTTATCTGAACTACCTGTTGGTCTATTTGTAGGGTTAAGTGATTTGACACTGCTAGCGCTGGGTGAAAATAGTATTAAAACACTTGAACCTGATATTTTCAGGGATCTTGTTCATTTGACAGCACTATATCTTAATAGAAATAAGTTATCTGAACTGCCTGCAGGTCTTTTTGTAGGGTTAAGTGATTTGACACTGTTAGGGTTAAACGAAAATAGCATTAAAACACTTAAACCTGATATTTTCAGGATATTTCTCATTTAACAGCACTATATCTTTATAGTAATGAGTTATCTGAACTGCCTGCAGGTCTTTTTGTAGGGTTAAGTGATTTAACATTGCTAAATCTAGGAATAAATAATCTTAAAACGCTTAAACATGATACTTTCACAGATCTTGTTGATTTGACAAAGCTATATATTCCAAGCAATGGGTTATCTGAGCTGCCCTTAGGCCTATTTGTTGGGTTGAGTTATTTATCTGTGCTAACACTCTGTAATAATAGTATTAAATTATTACCAGCTGGAATATTTAATGGTCTTACTCATTTGACACACCTGGGGTTGGATGGCAATATGTTAACTGAGCTTCCTGCAGATCTGTTTGTAGGATTAGGTAGTTTATCTGGGCTAAAACTAGATAATAACAACCTTCAAACATTTCATACACATGCATTCAAGGATCTTGTTCATTTGACGTGGCTATGTCTTGATAGAAATAAGTTATCTGAACTGCCTGCAGATCTGTTTTTAGGATTAAGTGATTTGTCGAATTTAAACCTAGCTAATACTAACCTTCAAACACTTCCAAATGATATTTTCAGGGATCTTGTTCATTTGGAAATCCTTCAACTTTTTAGAAATAAGTTATCTGAACTGCCTGCCGGTCTCTTTGTAGGATTAAGTGATTTGACACTGCTAGCATTAAATGAAAATAGTATTAAAACACTTGAACCTGATATTTTCAGAGATATTTCTCATTTGACAGAACTATATCTTTCTAGTAATGAGTTATCTGAACTGCCAATAAGTATATTTGTAGGGTTAAATGATTTAACATGGCTAAATCTAGGAAGAAATAATCTTAAAACACTTAAACATGATACTTTCGCAGATCTTGTTGATTTGTCAGAGCTATATATTTATGGTAATGAGTTATCTAAGCTGCCTATAGGCCTATTTGTAGGGTTAAGTGATTTATCTGTGCTATTACTCTCTAATAATAGTCTTAAATTATTACCAGCTGGAATATTTAATGGTCTTACTCATTTGACAAACCTGTGGTTGGATGGCAATATGTTAACTGAGCTTCCTGCAGATCTGTTTGTAGGATTAGGTAGTTTGTTTGTGCTAAAACTAGATAATAACAACCTTCAAACACTTCATACACATATTTTCCGGGATCTTGTTCATTTGACAGAGCTATTTCTTTGCAGTAATGAGTTATCTGAACTGCCTGCAGATCTCCTGGTAGGTTTAAGTGATTTGACTCTGCTAGGGCTCCATGAAAATAGTATTAAAACACTTAAACATGATACTTTCACAGATCTTGTTGATTTGACAAAGCTATATATTCCAAGCAATGAGTTATCTGAGCTGCCCTTAGGCCTATTTGTAGGGTTGAGTGATTTATCTGAGCTATTACTCTGTAATAATAGTCTTAAATTATTACAAGCTGGAATATTTAATGGTCTTACTCATTTGACACACCTGGAGTTGGATGGCAATATGTTAACTGAGCTTCCTGCAGATCTGTTTGTAGGATTAGGTAGTTTATCTGGGCTAAAACTAGATAATAACAACCTTCAAACATTTCATACACATGCATTCAAGGATCTTGTTCATTTGACGCGGCTATGTCTTGATAGAAATAAGTTATCTGAACTGCCTGCAGATCTGTTTTTAGGATTAAGTGATTTGTCAATGCTAAATCTAACTAATAATAACCTTCAAACACTTCCAAAAGATATTTTCAGGGATCTTGTTCATTTGGAAAACCTTCAACTTTTTAGAAATAAGTTATCTGAACTGCCTGCAGGTCTCTTTGTAGGGTTAAGTGATTTGACACTGCTAGCGTTAAATGAAAATAGTCTTAAAGCGCTTGAACCTGGTATTTTCTGTGATATTTCTAATTTGTCAGAACTATATCTCCATAGTAATGAGTTATCTGAACTACCTGCAGGTCTCTTTGTAGGGTTAAGTGATTTGACACTGCTAACGCTAAGTAAAAATAGCATTAAAAAACTTGAACCTGATATTTTCAGGGAAATTTCTCATTTGACAAAACTATATCTTTCTAGTAATGAGTTATTTAATGATCTTACTCATTTGACACGCCTGGGTTAGATGGCAATATGTTAACTGAACTTCCTACAGATCTGTTTGTAGGATTAGGTAGTTTATCTGTGCTAAAACTAAATAATAACAACCTTCAAACACTTCATACACACATTTTCCGGGATCTTGTTCATTTGACAGAGCTATGTCTTTATAGTAATGATTTATCTGAACTGCGCATAAATATATTTGTAGGGTTGAGTGATTTAACATGGCTAAATCTAGGAAGAAATAATCTTAAAACACTTAAACATGATACTTTCGCAGATCTTGTTGATTTGTCAGAGCTATATATTTATGGTAATGAGCTATCTAAGCTGCCCATAGGCCTATTTGTAGGGTTAAGTGATTTATCTGTTCTATTACTCTGTAATAATAGTCTTAAATTATTACCAAGTGGAATATTTAATGATCTTACTCATTTGACACGCCTGGGTTAGATGGCAATATGTTAACTGAGCTTCCTGCAGATCTTTTTGTAGGATTAGGTGGTTTATCTGAGCTAAGACTAGATAATAACAACCTTCAAACACTTCATATACATATTTTCCGGGATCTTACTCATTTGACAAAGCTATTTTTTTACAGTAATGAGTTATCTGAACTGCCTTCAGATCTATTTGTAGGATTAGGTAGTTTATCTGTGCTAATGATAGATAATAACAACATTCAGACACTTCATACACATATTTTCAGGAATCTTATTCATTTAGCAAAGCTTTTTATTTGTAGAATGAATTTTCTGAACTGCCTGCAGGTCTCTTTTTAGGGTTGAGTGATTTGACAATGCTAGGGCTTCAAGAAAATAGTATTAAAACACTTGAACCTGATATTTTCAGGGACCTTCCTCATTTGGCAGAGCTATGTCTTTATAGTAATGGGTTATCTAAGCTGCCTATAGGCCTATTTGTAGGGTTAAGTGATTTATCTGTACTATTACTCTCTAATAATAGTCTTAAATTATTACCAGCTGGAATATTTAATGGTCTTATTCATTTGACACACCTGGGGTTGGATGGCAATATGTTAACTGAACTTCCTACAGATCTGTTTGTAGGATTAGGTAGTTTATCTGTACTAAAACTAGATAATAACAACTTTCAAACACTTCATACACATATTTTCCGGGATCTTGTTCATTTGACAAAGCTATATCTTTACAGTAATGAGTTATCTGAACTGCCTGCAGATCTCCTGGTAGGTTTAAGTGATTTGACTATGCTAGGGCTTCATGAAAATAGTATTAAAACAATTAAACCTGGTATTTTCAGGTATATTTTGAATTTGACAGAGCTATATATTTCAAGCAATGACTTATCTGAACTTCCTGTAGGCCTATTTGTAGGATTGAGCGATTTATCTGTGCTATTACTCTGTAATAATAGTCTTAAATTATTACCAGGTGAAATATTTAATGGTCTTACTCAATTGACACACCTGGGGTTGGATGGTAATAGCTTAACTGAGCTTCGTGCAGATCTGTTTGTAGGATTAAGTGATTTAACAGGGCTGCATCTTAATAGGAATGAGTTGTCTGAACTGCCCATAGGCCTATTTGTTGTGTTAAGTGATTTATCTGTGCTATTACTCTGTAATAATAGGCTTAGATTATTACCAAATGGAATATTTAATGGTCTTACTCATTTGACACACCTGGAGTTGGATGGCAATAGGTTAACTGAGTTTCCTGCAGATCTGTTTGTAGGATTATGTAGTTTATCTGGGCTAAGGCTAGATAATAACAACCTTCAAACACTTAATACACATATTTTCAGGGATCTTGTGCATTTGACAAAGCTATATCTTGAGAGAAATAAGTTATCTGAACTGCCTGCAGATCTCTTTGTAGGATTAGGTGGTTTATCTGTGCTAAAGATAGATAATAACAACATTCAGACACTTCATACACATATTTTCAGGAATCTTGTTCATTTAGCAAAGCTTTTTATTTGTAGAAATGGATTATCTGAACTGCCTGCAGGTCTCTTTTCAGGGTTGAGTGATTTGACACTGTTAGGGCTTCAAAAAAAAAAAAAAAAAAAAATATTTTGAATTTGACAGAGCTATATATTTCAAGCAATGACTTATCTGAACTTCCTGTAGGCCTATTTGTAGGATTGAGCGATTTATCTGTGCTATTACTCTGTAATAATAGTCTTAAATTATTACCAGGTGAAATATTTAATGGTCTTACTCAATTGACACACCTGGGGTTGGATGGTAATAGCTTAACTGAGCTTCGTGCAGATCTCCTGGTAGGTTTAAGTGATTTGACTATGCTAGGGCTTCATGAAAATAGTATTAAAACAATTAAACCTGGTATTTTCAGGTATATTTTGAATTTGACAGAGCTATATATTTCAAAAAAAAAAAAAAAAAAAAAATGTTAGGGCTTCATGAAAATTGTATTAAAACTTTTGAACCTGATATTTTCAGGGACCTTCCTCATTTGGCAGAGCTATGTCTTTATAGTAATGAGTTATCTGGACTGCCTATAGGCCTATTTGTAGGGTTGAGTGATTTATCTGTGCTATTACTCTGTAATAATAGTCTTAAATTATTACCACCTGGAATATTTAATGGTCTTATTCATTTGACACACCTGGGGTTGGATGGCAATATGTTAAATGAGCTTCCTACAGATCTGTTTGTAGGGTTAGGTGGTTTATCAGTGCTAAGGCTAAATAACAACAACCTTCAAACACTACAAACAGATATTTTCAGGGATATTTCTCATTTGACAAAGCTATATCTTGATAGTAATGAGTTATATGAATTGCCTGCAGTTCTCTTGGATGGTTTAAGTGATTTGACAGAGCTATATCTAAACAGAAATGAGTTATCTAAACTGCCTGCAGATCTCTTAGTAGGGTTGAGTGATTTGACACTGTTAGCGCTAAGTGAAAATAGTATTAAAACACTTGAACCTGATATTTTCAGGGATATTTCTCATTTGACAAAGCTATATCTCTATGGAAATGAGTTACTTGAACTGCCAAAAGGACTATTTGTAGGATTAAGTGATTTAGCATTACTGCTACTAAGTGAAAATAATCTTAAATTACTTAAACCTGATACTTTCAGGGATCTCGTTCATTTGGAAATACTTTGTCTTAATAAAAATGAGTTATCTGGACTGCCTATAGGCCTATTGTAGGGTTGAGTGATTTATCTGTACATTACACTCCTGTAATAATAGTCTTAAATTATTACCGACCCCTGGAAGATTTAATGGTCTATTACTTTTGACAAACACGTTGTTGGATGGCAATAGTTTAAATGAGCGTTCCTACGAGAGCTGTTTGTAGGGTTATGTGGTTTTAATTATTCAGTTCTAAGACTAAATAACAACAACCTTCAAACACTACAAACAGATATTTTCAGGGATATTTCTCATTTGAGGAAACACAGCTATCTCTTTATAGTACTGAGTTATAATAGGAATTGTCCTGCCGGTTCTCTGGTGGTTTTTAGTGATTTGACAGAGCTATACTCTAAACAGAACATGAGTTATCTAAACTGCCTGCAGATCTCTTAGTAGGGTTGAGTGATTTGACACTGTTAGCGCGCTAAGTGAAAATAGTATTAAAACACTTGGCACCTTATATTTCAGGGATATTCTCCTTGAACAAGCTATATCTCTACTGGAAATGAGTTACTTGAACTCCAAACGGACTCATTCGTAGGATTAAGTGATTTATCCTTAACTGCTACTAAGTGACAATAAGCTTAATTACTTAACCTGATACTTTCATCAGGCTCTCGGTTAATTTGGAAATACTTTGTCTTAATAAAATGATTTATCTGGACTGCCTATAGGCCTATTTGGTCGGTTGAGGAGTGATTTATTCTTTTGCTTATACTTCCTGTAATAATAGTCTTAAAATATTACCAGGTGAAATATTTAATGGTCTTACTCAATTGACACACCTGGAGTTGGATGGCAATATGTTAACTGAGCTTCCTGCAGATCTGTTTGTAGGATTAGGTGGTTTATCTGAGCTAAGGCTAAATAACAACAACCTTCAAACACTTCAAACAGATATTTTCAGGATTTTTTTCTCATTTGACTATACTATCTCTTTATTGTAATAAGTTATCTGAACTGCCTGTAGATCTCTTAGTAGGTTTAAGTGATTTGACAGAGCTACATTTAAATAGAAAATGAGTTATCTGAACTGCCTACAGGCCTCTTTGTAGGATTAAGTGATTTAACATTATTACATCTAGGTGAAAATAATCTTAAAACACTTAAACCTGATACTTTCACAGATCTTGTTCATTTAGCAGAGCTTTATCTCCATGGAAATGGATTGTCTAAACTGCCTGTAAGCCTATTTGTAGGGTTAACTGATTTATTAGTGTTAAGGTTAAACAATAATAATCTTAAAATGCTTGAACCTGATATATTCACTAATCTTGGTAATTTGTTATACCTATATTTGGATCAAAATGAGTTGTCTGAGCTCCCTGTAGGTTTATTCACTGCTGTAATTGATTTCACACGTTTTATGCAGGGTAAAAATGGGATTGAACCCCTTCCAAGTGCTATCGTTAGAGATCTTGTTTGTTTGGAAGTTCTGCTGTTGAATAACAATAAACTTTCCAGGCTTCCTAAATTGTTGTTTCAAACTACACCAGATTTGGTAGCTCTGAACCTAAGCAATAATGAGCTTAGTGCCTTCCAAAGTGAAACTTTTTCTGGTTTAGCCCGATTACAAATTTTGAACCTAACAGGAAACTACTTCACCCAAATTACACACAAAACATTCGCACCTTTTGGGAAGGCAACTTTTATATTTGTAGATGCACCCGCCATATGCTATTGTTTTCTCAATGACTCTGTAGGACCTCGGTGTGTTGCAAAAGAAACCCGATCACCCTACTTAACCTGTGAGCGACTCCTACCCAATAAATGGATCAGACGTCTTATGTGGGCTAATGGTGTGTTTATATTATTTTTCAACCTTGTAGTGTTTATTTGGGGGCATTTTAAACTCATAGAGGGTAAGGGGCAGAAGGAACGGCCTCGAAACTTAACCACCGATGACCTGGCCGGTGCTCTCCAGTTAAAACCTGTTACTATTATTGTAAACAGTGAAACACGGTTCAAGCGGCGGTTGAGCTTTGAAGGTAACCAGAGCAAAAGATTAAAGCAAGTGGCACTAATAACCAACCTTGCTGTCGTTGATTTCCTCATGGGCGTGTTTATGCTAATGATAGCATCTGCTGATCTATACTATGGGCAGGATTTTCCGTTGGTGTCCAGAAATTGGCGAAATGGCTTATTTTGTAAAGTAGCAGGTGTATTTGCTATCTTTTCCTGTGAAGCATCACTTTTTTTAATTACCCTCATTAGCGTAGAAAGATACTGGGTTTTTCAAAACATAACTGCACTTAAAGAAGTAGATGAGAAACTTTTTGGGAAAAAGGCTGTTATTTTTTTAACGGCACTGGTATGTGTGGTTTCCATTGTCCTTGGTATTGTACCAACTCTCTTACATGGGGACAAAATGTACGAATTGTCCGAAGTATGCATTGGATTACCACTAACTAGAATGTTTGCAACTGATAAAGAACATGAAAATATCACAGTATCCATCGGCAATGAAGGTAAAAATCATAGTGAGACATTTGAAAAAGTAGAGGTTATTGGCACAAAAGTGGGGACGTTTTTTTCAATGGGTCTTTTTTTGGGATTGAATTCTTTATGTTGTATGATTGTTTTAGTATCTTATCTTAGCCTTATTATCGATATTATAAGAACCAAATCACCCAGCTTAAAAATCACAATGCGCGTGATCACCACTTATGGCCTGCTGACGTTGACAGCATGGCTGTGCTGGATGCCGACTACTATTTTAGGGATATTAATACAAACAGAGCACACTGAAATTTCACCTGTGATATTTGCCTGGCTGACAGCGTTTGTGTTACCCATCAGTTCAGCCATTAATCCGTTTTTTATTTCCTCTTAAGTTACTTGAAATTTTACGTACATAGCTTTCTGGAGGAATGTGCAAGACGTAGAAGACGGGAAAAATGGTTTAAAAAACACCCTCAACAACCCCTCGGGGAAGAATTTGATGAAGATGTAGTGGAAGAACTCCCTCAGCAACTGCCCAGGGAAGAATTTGATGAAGATATAGTAGAACAACAGGTGTAAGATTTGGTTGTTACAGTGGTTTTATAGTCCATTTCTCTACTTCCCTGCAGTGATGTCATAACCTTGACGCATCTTTTACGCACTCGTCAAGATATGCCGTCTTTGTGCACGTGTGTAAAAACGCTTTATGCCAGTGCGCGCGTGGTTTACTGGTGCGATCATCAAATCCCGCGCTGACGTCACTGCACGGAGGTAGGGAAATGGGAGTATAGTTAAAGGGAGTTCATATTAGTTGAATGTATTCCATTTTAGTGCAAATGTGTGATGTTTTCCTTTACATTCATTACCAACTATACACTCTAGTTTCAATTTGAAATGGATGTAACCTTTTCAACCATAAGTGTTTTTTGAGATGGCTTCTCAAATAACCACAGATCATTTAAGAAGCCACCTCAAACCACTGACTTATATGACTAGGCTTGTTTGGACTCATTTAAAGGTGCAACGAGAGATTTTGAGATGCCCAAATATTGTGTCACAATTTTATATACATTAGCTTCTCAATAGATTCCTTACCTTGTATTTGGCGACAGAAATGTCATAAAAGAGAGATAGAAAAGCGATTTTGATTTGATTATATTTCAATATAAAACATACGCTCAATTTCATATATGCTCCTATATGAAATTAGAAATTTCACAATTTCTATACCAAAGAATCATTTCTCAGCTTAATCCTTTCAGATGGGGATATTTTTGATGGAAAGCTTTACATCAGGGCAAAAATCAGTACTTGCGATTTTTTAGGGACACCTGATACCAGGGTAGGGCGGCCAAGAAATCCCAATTTTTGACGTCGTCATTGGTTTAACACGTAAAAGCGAGATCTTGACGAAAAATTCTGAATTTTTTACATGTTGTTAGGGAATATTTTCTCATTCCAAAACCGTTGGAGCTGAAGAATCAACTCCACTGTAAGGGTTATTTCAGATTTGTTTTTGTATGAACAACGGACGAGGACGAGGTCGTATGTGGGTCATGAAAACACCCATGACCAACCAACATTAAAACACCCAAATTGGTTTGTGGTTTGCACTCAATATTGCTGTAATTTCTTGTGATATTTTGGGTAAGTTGTTATGTTGAATGAGGCTTGGCCGCCACCGCCTGCCTGATACGTGAAATCTCTCGTAGCACCTTTAAATGCATTTTCATGCTGGTTCTAAATGTGGACATGGAAATGCATATTTTTTATCATTTTTTAAAAGTGTTTATTCTCAAAGGAAGTCCAACATTAGACCCAGGTTTAAACCAGTTAGTCCTTCACGAATGGCCTTTTTCTTGTACTATATGCTAAAAGTGTGATGTCTTAGGTGAAAAAAAAATATCATGGATGGTCGAGAACGACCCATCGAATTAAAAAAAAAATGTTTCACCTATTACATCACACTTTCCGAGTACATTGAAAGATGAAAGGTCCATTCATGAAGGTCTAACTTGGTTTAATCCCGGTGTGTCATTGGTGTAAGATAATCATGAGTTACACTAGAGTAAAGACTCTTTTACGGAATAAAGCTGTACAATCTTTGTAATCCTTTGATCCTGTTATATAAGACTTCATACTAGACTAATTCCGTGCAGTCTTACATGAAGGATGAACCTTAATCCCGGTGTGAAAGTAATCATAGTCCGTCAGGATCCACAGTCCGGGCTCCATAGACGACAACGGAATAAGCGTGAAACTAATGTTGCGTGAAGAGTCGATTCAATCGAGTGCCCTATTCTTTACCATTGTAGCCGGACTGTGAGTACGGCAGACTACAATTACTTCTACAACGGGCCTAAAGTTAAGACTCCCTTTGAGAATATATATGCCTTAGTTATTGTAGTCGCCTGCAGGGTCCTGCAGGGTCTCAGCAAAAGGTTCAACTTGGAGCCATTCTGTCGTCTATATAGAAACTCCATGGTTTCATATCCTGCAAACGGTTCTTTCAAGAGACAATAACGGTTCTCTATCATGTTTAGGGAACTTTTATGATTCTTTACATAACTTGTGAGAACCTTTTTAGAACCTTTTTTTCCGTAGAGTTAAAGGTTAATTTGAAGTCAGGATGGCGCAAAAAAAAACCCCACATTTTGAAAACTTTCGGCTGTTATTTTTTTTTTAAATGTTATAAAAATGTGAAATTCCAGTTGTCTAAATGGTTTGGAATACATTTTCTTAAATGCTGTATTTTTAGGTTTTAACATTCTATAACATACAGGGGCGTAGCCAGCGTCTTGGCTGAGGAGGCAGAGTGCACCTTGCAAAAATTTTGGCGAGAGAAAATCATGAAGGAAAAGATCGATATTCATGCTAAATCAGCCCCCACGGAAAGACCAGTCTGGCTACACTCTGAAGATTTGAGATCTGATATCAACACATTTTTCTGACATTCTGTCAAATATTATTTATAACTTGTGTTGACCCCTTTCATGACCTTGCATTCTTCATGCATCCAGCAAAATCTGTATGCTATGAAACAACATGATTTTTAAGCATTTTCACGCATTTTGCTACCAACTTCATTTGTAATTTGCCACTAATTCTTTACAAGGAACTTGTGTGTACAATGTTTACTATTAAAAAGTTATTACTGTGAAAATAAGTTGCATTGGAGTACTAAAATAGTATAATCTTTCAGAAATGATAAAGCCTCGAACTAACCAGCATGCATTCAGTTAAATTAAAGAAAAAATTACATGGTCTTGAACCAGTTCCCTCTGGCTAACGTAGTGAGTTTTCCACTGGTCCACAGAAACTGTGGTGGTGTAGATCACAGCAGCCGACAACATCCCGCTGAGCTATTGTTATGAGTGTCATTGATCAAATAAGAGTCTCTTCAACAGACTTTAGTAGGCGTCTGTGGAAATTATATTCGGGTTTATTATAAGATTTTTAAAACAAAAATATGTGACCGTTAGAAGTTTTTCTGTTGAACGGTTTTCGGGTGGTTATCGAGGGGCCATTTTAGACAAAAAATTTCTACACGGTCATCATTTTTCTTGGAAATGCGAGTAAATGCCGTGTTTTGAAATGGCGCAGTGCGTGACCTATGTTGGTGTAATCCATGCACAGCGGAGTTTGCTGGCTGCTGTGGGTGTAGATAGTAGAGAAACAACACTAGTGTAATACAGTCTTTAAATCGCTGGGTTTCAAGCTTGCCAAAATATGTATAGATGCGACTTTCATTTTAGACACTAATGTGTATATACTACTGTTCAAAAAATCCCTTGCACGGTCGTAAAATTATATTGAACTTCTTTTTCATTTTCCACTTACTGTACATACTACTATTGCAAAAACTTTCCTTGTATGGCCGAAATAATTATTATATAGTGTACATTTCATTTTCAGACTTACTTGTAACTATACTACTGTGCAAAAAACTTTTACTGCCATAAGATATCCTAGAGGCAACTTTCATTTTCATTTTAACACTTACGATCATATACTACACGTGCAAACAAACTTCCCTTGTAATGGTTTGTAAAATTGTAGGCTTACATTTATTAAATAGGCAACATTCATGCAGTTTTCATCAATAGTGTTTTTGTTTGCATTTGCCAAAGATTATGCCGGGTGCCATTTCCATTGGGAATCCATCACTGGCACTGCAGAAGCCTTTACCTACAGCACTTCTAGGGAGTGTGTTTTTTTCAAGTGAGGTATTCTATTTAAAATTTCAATACTACCTCCGGTGGAACACTCATCAGTCCTCTATAAGAGGGATTGTGAATTTAACAAAGAGGTTAATAATGGGCTATTCCATTTGGTATCCATACTCCCCCTGTTGAACATTTTTACCTTAATCTTCCACAGATGAGGTGTTGATTTCAAGTGTAATTACCCATTGGGTTCTTCCATTTGGTATCCATACTCCCCCGTGGTAGACTTAACCTCAATCTTTCACAGATGATGGTGCTGGATTTCAAGTGAGTTCCCCATGGGGGGTTCGTACATTTGGTACCCATACCCCCCTGTGGAACACTTTACCTAAATCTTACCCAGATGGCGGTGGAGATTTCAAGTGTAAGTTTTAACACCATTGCGGTAGGTCCATTTTGTAACCATACTTTGGTTGTCAGACTTTACCATAATCTTTACGATAGCTTGGATTCAAATGTTTTAAACTAAATCTCAATTAATGAGGTGTACAGTGTGGGGGTGATGTTGCTGATTGGGTCACCCACCCGTACTTGATTTCTAATCTTTTTTTAGTGCGGTGTTGTTCCCTCAAATCTTAAATATTATAGGCCCACATAATAGCACTGTTTTGTGCTTGAAACTTGCAATAATAACAATATTGCAGATTAGTTTTGGGGACATCTACTGGAAACATATTTGTTGTCTTGCTTGTGGAACATACGTGTACCAGACATTTAACTTGCGTCAAATTTACATTTTCTAATTGTATTGTGCCTGTTTTTATGTTGTATTTCATCACATTTCAATCTAATATTTTAAAAATGAAGGATATTAAAACACTGTTGTTTTTTTGAGATTGTGGAGTCCTCTTTATTTGTGTGTCATATTTCATTCTCATTTCAATTAAAGGTGGCAACGAGAAATTTCACATATCAAGTGTCCTAAAAAATCGAAAGTACTGATTTTTGCCTTGATGTAAAGCTTTCCATAAAATATCCCTATGTGAAAGAATTAAGCTGAGAAATGGTTCTTTGGTACAAAAATGGTGACATTTCTAATTTCAAATAGGAGCAAATACGAAATTCAGCTTAAAATTTAGATTGAAATATAAGCAAATCAAAAATCACCCCTTTTCTCTCTTTTAAGACATTTCTGTAGCCAAATACAAGGTAAGAAAATCCATTGAGTGTCTAATGTATATGAAATTACTATTATGACACAATAATTGGGTGGCCTCAAAATCTCTTGTGCACCTTTAAGCAACTCGCCCAAACGAATCAAATGGGATTACAGCAATGCAGACACAAACCAAAAAATGGATCCATCCATCCACATACCCACCCACCTATCCACCCAACCATCCCAACTCCCTGTCCCTCTCTCCCTCTCTTTCCCTTGTCCCTTCTCTATCTCCCTCCTTCCCTCCCTCCCTCCAGGCTCCCCTCCCCCTCCCTCTCTTTCTCCCTCCCTCTCTCCCTCCCTCCCTAAATGAGTCTTGTTGTCAAACGTTTGGGCCGATTGCAGCTAAAATCTGTCAGAAGAACAGCTAACCCAAGGCCCATATGGGATGTTCGCAGATTTGGGCCGAAAGTCACCTGGGCCGATTAAAGGGACATCTATGAAACTATAAATTCCTTGTGGCACAAATCAATTGCTATAACCACTACACTTGGTCAGAAGGACCGCAGACCCAAGGCCAATATGGGGTGGATACAGTTTTGGGTCAAAGTTCACGTGGGCCGATTTAAGGGGCATTCTTTGAAAACCTGTAAATTCCTTGTTTCACAAATCAATTGCTATAATCACCTAATGTGCTCAGAAGAACCGCTGACCCAAGGCCCATATGGGGTGTCAGAGATTTGGGTCAAAGGTCACGTGGGCCGATTTAAGGGGCATTCTTTGAAAACCTGTAAATTCCTTGTTTCACAAATCAATTGCTATAATCACCTAATGTGCTCAGAAGAACCGCTGACCCAAGGCCCATATGGGATGTTCGCAGATTTGGGCCGAAAGTCACCTGGGCCGATTAAAGGGACATTCTTTGATAATTTATCATTTTCTTGTTGCCAAACGCTTGGGTTGATTGCAGAGAAAATTGATCAGAAGAACCGCTGACCCAAGGCCCATATGGGGTGTCAGAGATTTGGGTCAAAGGTCACGTGGGCCGATTTAAGGGGCATTCTTTGAAAATTTATAATTCCTTCTTGTGCCACAAATCGCTATAATCACCAAATGTGCTGAGAAGAACCACTTACCAAAGCCCATATGGGGTGCTCAGAGATTTGGGTCAAAGGTCATGTGGGTTAAATGGATGGACATTCTTTGAAAATCTATAAATTCCTTTTGTGTCACAAACCAATTGCTACAATCATCAAACTTGGTCAGAGGAATATACACAGATTTGGGTCAAAGATCACATGGGCCGATTAAAGGGACATTCTTTGAATAATTTATCATTTTCCTTCTTGTTGCCAAACGCTTGGGTTGATTGCAGAGAAAATTGATCAGAAGAACCGCTGACCCAAGGCCCATATGGGGTGTCAGAGATTTGGGTCAAAGGTCACGTGGCCGATTAAAGGGGCTTCTTTAAAAATCGATATTTCCCTCTTCCGCCCACAATCAATTGCTATAATACTAGACTTGGTCGGAAGAACTGACCCAAGGTCCATATTAAAGCAATAATGGCACATTTTTGAAGAGCGCCCCCAATTTTCAAATTTTAATATTTTGCCACAGTTACGTTGGTAATTGTCTGAGGAAACTATACTTGCGAACGAGAATGCTAAAAATGCGTATTTATCATAAAATAAGCGATTTTGTAATTAGAATTGGGATCCCTGATTGGACTTAACGGCAGAGCTGGAAATATTACGTTTATGTCCGTCCATGATGAAATAGTGCCACCTTGAGAAAATAACCTCTGACTTGACTTGCCTGAACCAATAAACAACTAATGGATGAGCGTAGACACGTACATGGCCGCTATTTCCCGGCTAGTTCACATTGGAAGGGCCGTTTCCACAGCCGTTGAATTATTATCGGGATCCCGATAATAATTATTCTAATTACAAATTCCTTCGTTTGTGAGACACAGACATTTTCGAGCTTAACCATTCACAGTGATAGTTTCTAGCCATTTTTACAATGCAACCGTGTAAAAATCTCAATTGTTTGAAAAATTGGGGCACCTTAAAAAAAATGTGCTAATATTGCTTAGACTTTGCGGAGGCTACAGCACCAGTGTGTTCTTGTTGGAATAAGAATTATTGCTTGATAACATATAAAAATATCAAAATATTGGTCAAAATTTTGTGTTTATGTGTTAAACCATGACAACGTCTAATTGGGGATTTCTTGGCCGGTGTGAAAGTAATTATAGTCCGCCGGTGCAACAGTCCGGGCCTCCAGAGACGACTACATTTACCGAAGGCTGAATGGAATAAAGCATGAAACTAATGTTGCGTAAAGAGGCAACTGAATCATTGTAGCCAGACTATGGATATGGCAGACAATAATAACTTCTACACCTTGTCTTCTGTTTGCCCGCAGCCACATGTATGGGTAGTCCAAGATTATAGAAACACCCGGAAATAATAGGTAGAAGCTTTTTTTTTTCAGAATAGATTTCCTAATGTGTGTAATGAGTAACATATCAAAGTCCCCAACAATCCCCTGTGTGCTATTTGAGAATAAGGGGGTAAAGTTTTTTACATGGGTCAAATGATACAATGTTTCAATTGCGTTCATATATACACGTTTGTGTTGAAAAAGTTAGTTTTTTGCCCTATCTGTGATTTATGGGTTAACTATATGGAAATACTGTTCAAGGTCCATACAGGGGGGTAAAGGCTTAGAATGCCCGATTCTGTCGAAAAGTGTATCAATGGTTTGTCTCATTATGTTATATAATCTGAAAAGATATATTTAAATAGTTCAAGTAATTTTCAATTGCATAGTTATATCCCTCATTAAAAAATGAGCTAGTATCACCTGGAAGGAAAAGGGTTTTTTTATTTTCTCTGGTTTTTTCTAGTCATATTTTATGAGGAATAGAATATGTTAGGTAAAAAGCCCGATTCCTGAACGCATCCTCAATATAGGGGGTTATTTCCGGAGGGGTCCAAAAAATTAAGGTACATTATACTGACAGTGTAGTGACCTAAGACTTAGCTTATTCAGGATTTAAAAAGTTAATGTATTTGATGTAGTAATTGATACGAGGGCAAATAAGTTGTAGGGGTCACTAACCCCCCCCCCCCCCCCTTTAACAAAAAAAAAATTTTAACTCTGAAAATTGCTGAAAATAAAACCTACCGGCTTACCAGTTAGGAAGTAATTACTTTGTTCAATCCTGAACAGTAGTTTGCAGTTTCATAGTAATCTCATCTGTGGATGTCTTGAGTGGCAAGGGTAAATAAAATAACAGTATTTTGGGTGGTCAACCCATGGGGGGGGCTTGAATATAAATTTTGTTTATATGTGCCACCAGGTGTATCAAATACTTTCGGTGTGGATTTTTCATAGATAAAAGGTGGTCATTAAAGCATTGTGAGAGATAAGCCAGGGGCGGATCCAGGATTGAAAAACATCAAATTCAAAAATAAAAAAAGGGGTGGGGGGGGGGGCTCAAAGGCTGTAACTGATCGGGACAATTTCCTTGCAGCCTACCGAAATTTGCCCCTTGGAACCACCATGGCTACGCGCCTGACTTGCATACAGCGGTCATACATGCGTTTTTGTGTTTGCCGTCTTTGTTCGCGCTTGTATTATATGCCCACCCTGGGTGTGGTGCTAGTCTTGCACTCCCTTTACTACCACAACAAGGTGAAATAGAGTATAGTCAGAGATAGAACTAAAATATCGGTCAAGATGACACAGGTATAGTCAGAGATAGAACTACAATATCGGTCAAGATGAAACAGAGATAGTCGAGATAGAACTCCAATATCAGTCAGATGAACAGAGTATAGCAGAGATAGAACTAAAATATCGGTCAAGATGAACAGAGTATAGTCAGAGATAGAACTACAATATCGGTCAAGATGAAACAGAGTAATAGTCGAGATAGAACGCAATATCGCAAGATGAAACATAGAATTCGAGATAGAACTACAATTCAGTCAAGATAAATAGAGTATAGTCAGAGATAGAACTAAAATATCGGTCAAGATGAAACAGAGTAATAGTCAGAGATAGAACTACAATATCGGTCAAGATGAAACAGATTATATCCAGAGATAGAACTACACTATCATCCAAGATGAAACATAGTATAGTCAGAGATAGAAACTAAATCTCAGTCAAGATGAAACAGAGTATAGTCAGAGATAGAACTACAATATCGGTCAAGATGTCTTGGACACCTTTCTTTGTTTTAACTTGATTACTGTAGGTTGATTTTTTTATTCGTGTCACTTCAGTTTTCAACGATTCCATTCATTATGAGAGGTTGTATGATGATGATCCAACTTTATGTGGCATTGATTGAGGCCAAGATTTTTCATGGCCTCAGCTGACGATTAATTGCCATTCATACAATTTAATCTGTTCTTTGATGTGAACCAGCAACCTATAAAGTAACATGTTGTATGGCATGTATGCGTGTAAACAAGAGAGCATGACCTATCACCGCAGCCTGTTGAAGCAAAAGTGATGTCGGTTAGATTGAATTGAAGTAGTAACAAAACACAAAAATATACCATACAGGCAAAGGCATGCAAGTCCATTAAAGAAACATGAGGACATTTCCAGAAAGAAGCACCCTCATTTTTTTTGAACCCTGGTTATTTGCATATTTGGAATGCTTACCAGTGTATTAGATCATACCTGAAGTGAATACACCGTCTTGATGTAATAAGAAGATGATTTATTTCTTTCTGTCGCGCACGACAGAAATTCAAAGCATGGTTTCCTATTTTGGACGATTTGGATTGCATGAAAATTCTTTTGCAGTTTTCTTTTCTACTTGTTTGTCCAACAAACCTTCAAAACGTTCTAGGTAGGTGGTCTATGATCAATCTAGTGCAATTTGAGAGAAATTCGTATCCTCAAAAAATCTCCTCCTGTCACTTTAATCTTGCATCCTCTGCACATATTCAGAACCAAAATGTTCGTTAAAAATACATCGGTCCTGGGACCGCTTGTGTCGCCTGCCGCCGCGATTTGTGAATGATAGGCCTCACATGACCTTTGACCTTGATGTGACCTTTGATCTCATAAACAAATGAGGGATTGAATGTGAACTCCATAAACCAAGTTTGGTTCTAATTGCACTTCAACTTTTTAAATGAGGCCAATTTTACATTTTCAGCCTATTTTACAACTTGACCTCACACGACATTTGACCTCGGTATGTGACCTTTGACCTCATCAAATGAGGGATCCCATGTTGCACATATGACTCAAGTTTGGTTCCAATTGAACTTCAACTTTTCAAATGAGGTTAATTTTACATTTTCAGCCTATTTTACAACTTGACCTTGGTATGCGCCCTTTGACCTCATCAACAAATAGGGGATGTCATGTTGCACCTATGACCCAAATTTTGTTTAAATCCATTCAAAGTATGTGGATATTACAGGCAAATGTTAACCCTTTTTCACAACAACAGACATCAACAACAGACATCAACAACAACAACAAAAAACAGACAATAGTGGACAAAGTGATCCATATGTGTCTTTCTGCCTTAAGGCAGGCGACACAAAAACTACATTTACCGAAGGCTGAATTAACTCCAAAGGGGATCATGCAATTTAAATTTAAAATTATTTACACCATATTTTGAAACTTTTATCTTCAATTACAGAACATTTTTCACTTAATAATTTATCTACTCCACTATATCTTCGTCTTTTAGAATTCGGTATCAATACATCCCCTGCAAATTAAATCATACCCTCCACAATAAGCATAAAGTGATACAAAAAAAATCAGACTATAGTTGTATTTCTCAAACTAGAACAAGTATAAAATCTTGGTGATTTGTCTTGAGAAGGTTAAAGCTTCCCTTGTTTTTTCTCATGTTGGGTTCTTTCTTGAGGGGGCAAAACGTTTCCTGAATTTGACATTGGTCACAGGGTGGAGGGGGAATTTTGAACAAGAATATCAGCATATTCTAACACTTTGTAGTGGGAGATTATGATACTTGTGTAATATGCAAAATGTAAAAATGAAACAAGGAAATGGAAAATATATTTTTTTAACAAAACAAGTGAATTGCACAATTGCAGGTATCATTTTTACAAAAATAAGATAGATAACCCTGATAACATATTATACATCAACAATGTGGACATCAAATAACAAACTTCTAAGAATAAAAACACGGAAGATGCTTGAAACCCTTGACTATTGTTTTATGCAGCCCTTGTATTAAGCATCTCAATGGTAATGAATACACTTAATTATTATTTTAATTCTTTCTTGGTTGTGCAAGCAATATTATATATAAACATATTCGACATCAAATAACAAACTTCTTCGAATAAAGCATGTTGACTTGGTAGTTAATACACCTTTTTATTATTCTATCTCTTTTTTGCCCAGGCAAGCAACGGAAAGTGCGGGGTATTAAATATACATTAATTAGTCACATGCCCCCAAAACAGTCTTGTGATTAATTTAATCGCCCTGGATAGCATAGCTCCCAACTAGTAAGATTTAAAGGGGGATGTCCCGATTTAAAGGTGCAACGAGAGATTTTGAGGCACCCAAATATTGTGTCATAATAGTAATTTCATATAGATTGGACACTCAATAGATTTTATACCTTATATTTGGCTAAAACAAGTGATTTTGATTTGCTTATATTTCAATATAAAACATAGGCTGAATTTCGTATTTGCTCCTATACGAAATTAGAAATTTCACAATTTTTGTACCAAAGAAACTTTTCTTAGCTTTAAAATCCTTTCAAATGGGGATATTTTTGATGGAAAGCTTTACATCAGGTCAAAAAGCAGTACTTTCGATTTTTAGGGACACCTGATATGTGAAATCTCCTGTTGCACCTTTAAGTCTATAAATTTTTCATCTTGATAGAATGGCCTTCACCCCAAAACCAATTTTGCGCCATTATTTCAACCCGTTTTGAAGCGAGGGCTAAAAATGTGATTTTGTAATCCCCATACAGTACTCTGTAAATAGACCCTCTCAGGGTCTGTGGTATAAACGACTGGTAATGAAGACTACAATCTCTCTGAGTCAACCAAATTCAATCCGTGGACAAGTTGGTTCGTATGAGGGTGTATGGGTGGCCATTGGGGTCAAAACGGTGTCAGCGCAGTCCAAGGGTCCAGGGAGGGCCCAGTGATCTGATTTTTTTTAGGATTTTAGTTTTTGATTTGTTTTGTATATACAATGGATGCATCGTGTTGGTGAGTGCGACGACTGTTGTAAAAACTGCAATTCCAAATAAATAAGTAAGTTTGATTTTATGTCAATTGAACCTATTGCGCCCTGAATAGAGCCGAGACTGTGGGATAGTCTATGTGTAAAAGGTAAAAGTAATATTGGTTGACCAAAATAGGGCACATTTTTGATCATAACATCCATACCAAACATCTTTTAGGCTTAAGATTTCACTAGGTAAATGAGAAAAATAGCTTTCTTCTGATACCAAAATTGCGACCACTTCCGGTAAAATCTGGGGTCCCTGTAGACGAGGCTATTAGCGATCGGACATGGACCTTAATCTTATTAGTAAGATTTCTAAGATTTTTGACACGAGAAAATCTTACAAGTAAGATTTCTGAAAATTTTGGAAGTGAAAAATTTCCTTTTTTTTCAAATTAAAATTCAAAAGTGATATCAATCTTTTCTGCCAGCTCCTGTACCCCATTAGGGTCCTGAAGGGGCATTTCTTTATCTACAGCCTCGTCCCCGACTTAGCTAAAAAAGTTGAGATTTTCATCATCTGAACCGTTAACATTAGTAATCCATGTGCGCCAAATCTTACATGCAAATTCAGTCGTGTCTGTAACAAATTCGTAATTTTGTGTTTTACGGACAGAAATTATAGCACAGTGGCCTATGCATGGGACCGTGGGAAATGAGCATTTGCTCATAACATAAAAAAGCAAAGTCAGGATAAGCTAAAAAGTTGTGAATACGCTTTTTGCATTTCTCAAGGATATCTAGTGAACAACAAATAAAACAGAAGGCGGCTGGAATCACGAAATGCACCTTTAAGGCGAGCCCATTTTACCCCACTTGCTAGTGGCAAGTGCCACGGTCCTAGCTTGTTTTGTGTGCTCTGCATGCACGTAAGAGTTTTGGCTTTCCAATGTTGGCAGGTATGGGACAGCCCATGAACAAAACAATCACTGACCCTCTCCCCTTTATGATCAGTTTAGATGCATGTTCTAAAATAAAGAATGACACATTTTTCAATTAGGGCATGTAGCTAGTAATCCTTTCTCAATTGCAGGATATCTTTTGTTGTAAAGAAATTTTGTCCCTAACTGTTGTCGCACACTACACAATATGCATATTGAATTGATTGCGAAGTGGATCACTTGGTCATTGAAGTATTAAAGAGACATGAGGACATTTACAGAAAGAAGCGCCCTCATTTTTTTTTCAACCCCGGGTTTTTTGCATGTTTGGAATCCAGTGTATTAGATCATACATGAAGTGAATAAGCAGTGGCGTAACCAGAGGGGGCAGGAGCAGCTTCCCCCTTGTGGGGAAACTTGTCCCCCCTTGCCCCCTGCAAAATTAGTGATTTTCTGCACACACGCCAATTTACAGTGAAAACAACATAGATCTATACAACTGTGAATAAGCAGAATACACCGTCTTTATGTAATAAGATGATGATTTAGCATGGTTTCCTATAGGGGCGATTATGATAGCAGGCAAGTTCAAAACAAGGTTTACGATTTTCTTTTGTACTTGTTTGTCCAATAAACCTTTAAAACATTCTTGTATTGGTGTTCTACAATCCCTGACCATGCCCCGCTGATTTCCTGGTCATTTTCACACATTCCCTAGCTTGTTCATTAACTTGCATTGTTCTATTTTCAGCAGGCTCTTCATGTTCCTTTGCCCTTCACTCATCTGTCCTCCACATCATAAGCTGCTCATAGGTCAATGAACATGACCCTGGTTACCAAACCCTTCTCGAAACCATCCTCAGTGTGTAAGTTGAGTACTTGGCTTGTTGTTGATTTGCCTGGCCGGAAACCTGCTTGTTCTGGTATGAGGTGTTCGTCTATCACAGCTGCAATACGATGGAGCAGGAGACATTCAAAGATCTTGTAGGTATGACTGAGGACTGCTATTGGTCTATAGCTCTTGGGATTAGATTGATCTTTCCCAGGCTTTAGGAGTGCAACAAATAGTGTTGTGATGACTAGAGGGCACTTCTACTGTCATACTGAAGTCTTGTATGGGCAGCTTTCATTCAATCTTTGAAGCAGCCAGGTGCCAGATCTGGGTATAAGGGGATGAGACAAGATATGGATCCCATTTGCTTCAACAGTCTTTAACAAAAGCAGATCTATGTGATGAAACTGTCATTCCCGTCTTTAGACACTCCTTATTGTAGAATTTGAGGACCTCTGGCAAAACCTTTGAACAATAGCATCTTTCATTAACAGAGGAACCCTATGGAGTTTGTCAAAAAGAGATTGTGTACTGGTGCTGCCTGCAATGGTTGGAGTATGCCATCTTTATTAACCCAAACTTTTGTTTTTCTCTCCTTTGATTATAGGTTGTAAATGTGTATCCAGATTCCATCACCAGTTGAAATCTCCTTCAAACATTTTCTGTCACATTGTTTTCTACTTGTCAAGCAAATAGTGGGAAAATTCCACCCTCTCCTCATTTTTCTCTGTGATTAGAATATGGGTTACTCATCTGGCACATATCTGCAGATGGTTCTTCATAATTATTTCTGCTGCTCACTTTTATATGCCACCAAGTGCAGTTTAAGAACAAGCACCAAGTGATTTACCCGGAAGTAGTATCAATTTTGATATCAGATGAAAGGCTGTATTTTTCTCATTGTCGTCCTGAAATTTCAGCTTTCAAATCCGTTTCTTTCTCGAGATACAGATAAAAAAAAAGTACAGTTTTAGTGGTTAACCATCAATATTAACACAGTAAAGAATAGGACGTTGCATTATCGCGTTTAGCATCAAACCGCAAGTTTGTTTCCCATGGTACTCGATGGTCAGTGTGTACAGGTGTCAGCTCTCCGATTCTTAGGATAGACAAATCGGAACAAGCACCTTTAAACTGTTCCAATGTTACTTACTCTATCTTCCATCATCAACTAGATTTTTTACACAGCTGATCATTTCTTGAGTAGTTGCTGACAATGGCCTACTTTGTGGCCATCTTTTAAAGTGACAGGAGGAGATTTTTTTCAGGATATGAATTTCTCTCAAATTTCACTGGATCGGTTGTAGACCACCTACCGAGAACGTTTGGAAGGTTTATTGGACAAACAGGTGCAAGAGGAACCCGCAAACCTTGTTTTGAACTTGCCTGCTATCATAATCGTTCCCCATAGAAAACCATGCTTTGACTTTCTGTCGTGCACGACAGAAACTACTAAATCATCATCTTATTACGTAAAGACGGCGTATTCGGCTTATTCACTAAAATTGGGGGCGCTTCTTTCTGGAAATCTCCTCATGTCTCTTTAAGCAAGCTGCCCAGTCTGTAACACTCCTCTATAAAGGTCCATCATCCCTGTCTCCAAATCAGCATGCATCTGAAGCATCACTGAGTTGACACAGATCTTATGTACATGGTGAATTCTTTTAAATTTGCTCCCAATTAGACTTGGCTGGTAGTAGGCAATGCTCATAATAATGGCTTTATTATTAAGAGGAAGAGGATGACTTGCCTGATCCATTGTGGGGAAGATGAAGTATAACACCTGCAAATTACATGATACATAGTTACTTGCAAAACAAACTTTCATGGTTTCATCCAAAAATGTGGTTGAGACAATGTACTGCCATCTCTGTTCACGAATTCCATGTGTGGACACTAATCATGTTTTGGAAAATGGGTAATGATTAGGCACGAGGAGAACAAATTCAAATATGGATTAAAGAAGCAGTGGTGAATGGGAAAAATCCTTTGATGAAGATGAAAGGAAATGGTTGTTGTATAAGAGCTGTTGTGGAATCAGTGATGCTGTATGGGATTGAGGAGGGGTTTTGTCTGAGCGAAAATGAGATGGGGATTTTGAGGACAGAGAGAGCAATGATGAGAGCGATTTGAGTGGTGTTGATGAAGTTGGATGGACAGGATGAAACAGGATGAAGAATGAGGACTTATTGATGCAAGATGTTGGGTTTGGAAGAGGGGATGGACCGGTTGGCGAAGGCGAATAGTGTACGTTGGTATGGGAATGTGTGAGGAAGGATGACGAGCAGGTGTTTAAGAAGGGCTTGTGAGTTCGAGGTGAGCGGTTTGAGGAGGATGAGGGGACGTCCAAAGAAGACATGAAGAAAGAAAACAAGTGGAGGAGGAGAGTAGGAGGGTTGGGTTTTGGAGGCATGGAGGAGTGCATTGAATTGGGTTGAAATGGAAGGAAGGAGTCAGGGCGGTTGCTGCAAAGTGAGGTGATCCGGCCACCCCCGTTGACGGGACAAAACCGGATTTTTAAAACTTGGTTTAGTAGTAGTAGTGTAATAAGACAAAAAGGAGGGGCACTGCGGGCACTGTTACACCCGTGTATGTAATAATTTGTGTAATGTAATAACCGACGCGTAAATGTAAGAAATTTTGACGTGTTAGTAATTAAAACGGTAATGTAATAAAATTGACGCGTAATGTAATAAAAACAAATGAACCCGCGTAATGTAAAAAAATTTGTGTAATTTGTAATAAAAATATTGACGCGTAATGTAATCAAAATTAACGCGTTATGTAAATAACATGGCACTTTGTATGTATTAGTTTGACTTAGCAGGCCTAGTGACTCTGCGATGGTTTGCTTTTTTGCGGGGTTCGTAAGAGAGGGTCTGTTTGTGTGTGAGGGTTGGTGTGTGCGTGTGTGTGTCGGCGTCTTGCCGCGCATGTGTGTGGAGTCCGTCTCTATTTCTTGACGTCCCTTAATCTTGGTGGATGTCTTCGGCCCTGTGTAACTTAGGTCGATTTTTGGTTTAATAAGGAATCACCTCCCCTGAGTCCGGTGGGGTCCTCATTCCTATCAAACCTTTGGTTTTTAGAATGTTAAATAAGGATGGTATGTTGGGTTACGCCCCGGCCCCACCCCCTGGTGTTGGGGATGGGAAAAAAGGGACAAGGGTACACTAATTACCCGCCATCGCCTTGGCTTAAAATGGCTCTAAGGTGTCTGTTCCCAGTTTTGCCTTGGCTTAGCTAAGGTTCGGAAACATATCGCACGATGCCTTAACCTATCTTATCCATATATTAATGCGTCCAAGCGGGTTTGTGTTGTTTTCTTGGTCTGCAATGGTTGGGGCGGGCATGCGCCCATATGTACCACTAGGTATTATGGTTAGGGCTAGCAGTGACGTACCAAACCGCGTGGGGTTGGTGGGGGAGGCGGGAGAAAGTGGCTCGAAATAGGTAAAAGAACAGGGCGCGAAGTCCCTGTTAGGAAGCTGAGCCACCCCCCACCAGCCCCCCTAATTGAAACTGACCGTTTGTACAGTGTAATCCAGAATGACCCCAAATTCACAACCACTCAGGAAAATGCCTCGGCACCCTTCGCCCCAACCATTTGCAAAGTTTTGGTTACGCCACTGGGTTTGCTATTCCGAATATGAAACCAAAGTCAGTTATCCGGTATTAAACCAAGGTCCAAAAACACAAGGTTTGTGGAAGAGCATGGCCTAGCGGTTAGGGGGCTGGCCTCGTGCGCAAATTTACCATCAAAATTCCAGGCTTCGAATCCCGTGGGGGTCGTGGCACTGCTTGGATTTATCGGAGTACTATAATTGGATTTTGGACTGATACAGCTAGTGATCAAATACAGATACCTCTATCCTCCATGGTGACCACTTGGAATTGGGCAATGGCTCATGAAGCAACCCGTCCTTCGGAGGGTACTTTTAGCCGTCGTCCCGTGTACAGAGAGTCAAACTGTACATGTAAATCGCAGTCAGTGTCGAATAAGAGTAGGGTGGAAAACCCCCTGATGTTCCCAAGCCGCCCCAGCATCAAATAGAGGGCCATGTTAGGAGCGTTCGTTCTATGGATATACGCGGCCCAGGATCAGCACACTAGGTGAACAAATTCCTGGACACCACCGTAAGCCATTACCAATGACTCTTGTGGATACGGCAAACACAAAAGGTCCACTAGTCCGATTATGGAGATGCCCAGCTGTCCCCAATGTACAAAGGTCTGCAAAGCGGACATACTTATGTTCGGAATCGAGGACTTATTATTTTCGGACTATAGCGGGTGCTATTTAATTTTCGGATATAAAAAATTGCGCGTAATATAATAAAAATATTAGTACATACGAGGCCAATTTTATTTCATAACCGTTTTAATTATATGACACGCAGAAAGTAGTAAATCGCGTCGATTATTACATTCATGAAAAATAACAAAAACACAATATATTCGGTAACAAAGTGAGCGTAAGTAATAATTTGCCGTGTGTGTAATAAACCGGTATGTTAATTAAAAATGGCCACGTAATGTAAAAAATATTATAATATGCGGCAATTTACATTACCGTTTATTACATTAACGGCAGAATATACATTACGCGTCGATTAATTTACATTACACGAAAAGAACATAATATAATATATTTCGCGGTTAACAAGCTAGCGTAATGTATAAAATATATGACATTACGAGGCAATTTTATTACAGTACCCGTTTTATTACATTACACGGCGAAAACTTTATTACATTACGCGCGATTATTAATTACACGAAAATAACATAACACAATATATTTCGCGTAACAAAGGTACGCGATGTAATAAAGTTGACGTGTTGTGTAATAAAAACAGGTAATTTAATAAAAATTGCCGCGTATTGTAATAAAATTATTATTACGTACGCGGCAATTTTATTACATTACCAGTTTTATTACATATACGACGGCAGAATGTATCACAGTACGCGTCGAGTATTACTATTATCGTGGCGGCAGCATTTAGTACATTACGCGTCGATTATTTCATTACACGAAAATAAAAAAGATAAACAACATCTATTTAGCGAGTAAAAAGTGACGTGTAATGTAATAAATTTTGCTGTGTGGTGTAAAAAGGGTAATGTAATAAAATTGCCACATAATGTAATTAAATATTATACATTAAGCGGCTATTGCTTACATTACGCCAGTAACCACATATATAAGTGTTTTGTTTCGCCGAGTTTATAGATTGATTCTAATCTCTTACTCGAAAAATATTGAAATGATAAATCAAAGAAAGTTTTACGATGACTCAAACAGCAACCCTCGGCAGTCTTAATGAATGATTTGGCAGTAAGGCGTTGTTTTGTTATACTTGAATCCCTAGTTTTAAGATCACTGCTACTACAATCAGAGTCGTAGCCAGGGGGTGCGACGCACGCCCCCCACACCCCATGACAAAGTCGCTATCCTCGTATCATGATGAAGTGGAAAATGGCAAATGGAAATATACTAACCATTTAAAACGAATTAAAAAAACATTTTGCTGACCATGCGCTATTTGAATTCGCGCTGAGTGTATATGGGATATATAGTTGTGTTATGCGATCGGACGGCACAGTAGCGTAATAAGGGTGTCCAAAAAAATGGTGCAAGCAGAAAATATCTCTGATTTCCTCAAAACTGCTGAAGCTGTGAATTTCATTTTCAGGGAGAAGATTAATTGTAATCTTTTGCAGAAATGTGGAAATCGAATACAATCCTCCACGCAAACCAGAGCTATAAACGATTATTAAAGACTCTCTGCTTTCACCTATTCCAATGGGATTTCCACAGTTAAGTTGATTATAGGTACATCGAGAGATTCCTGGCTCGATCGTGTGCATTGAGTAATAATAATGATACCTCGAACCTGAAGGGGAGATGCGACCAAAATTTATACATGCTGTATCTGAACAAATTCTACATAATATCTAACAATAATAAACCTTAGCTGGCAGCTAACACTACTATTCTAAAGGAGTACGTTGAAATATTAATTGTCGGGGTAGTGCATCTAAATTGAACAGATTTTAAGGGAAAGCAAGAACAGAGGATGTTATTAAAACTTTAGATTCAAGTCATAGTAAGCAAATTAATAAATACAGGTGTGATCTCTTAGCTTAGTTCATGAAAATGCATGACACATTATTCCACTTATGTATTTATAAAACCTCACAAAGATGAGAAACATCAAGAAAAAAAGTACGGTATCTGTGGGGCATAACATTTGTGTCCGGCTAAAAGATGTCAGGCAAACAAGCCATGCCAAGCAAAGGAATTTAATGTCACTAAGCTATTTATTTTCTTGTCCAATGAATGGCGACTATGCTATTCAACACATGTGCCAATTAGTTTACAAATTATATAGGATTAAGCCACAATGCTATTTTATTCACGAAAACTGCCCAGGTACAGATAATAAAATAGAATAGAATAAAGTTGTGCTTATCCCCCATATTTAGACTTACACTGTAGGCTTAATCATTCCGTGTTTAATGCCTATTTGCCATTTACTAAGTATAAAAAACTAAATGTGTGCTTTTGTTGTTCTTCAGTTGTTAAGATTTAATGGTATGCCATGAAAACAGCAGTACATTAACTTTGTTGGAGATCGCTCACGACAGCTGAACGGGACACAAATGATGTTAACAGGTCAACTCCCCATTGGAATGGCTAAAAAGACAACAAGATGACCTTAAGAATCCGTCATATCTCTGACTTGCGTGGGCGGATTGTCATGGGATTTGCACAATTTAGTACACAAGAGTTGATCAATAGGCTCATGAAAATGGAATTGAGAGCTTCGAAGTTTTTGGGAAATCGGAGTTTATCTGCTTGACACCCACTTTTTGGTACACCCTGTACAACCCTTCACCACCATGATGGGGCGCTTTCATAAGTGTATTTCCTCATGGCATGTATGACGCAACGTGCCGGTCGTATCGCATACACGTTATACACTAGCGTATTTTAAATAGCACATGGTCAGACTAGATGGTTTAATTCATTGTAGGTTAATATAATCTGTTTCTATGAAACCACTCGATATGTGGTCAATAATTATTTGATAGTGTACATTGTTTAAATTATGTGTTGTACGGGTTCTCCTTGAAGAACCTTCCAGGATAGATAGCCAGGAATTCAAGTGGAGAATAACTCCAGACCAATAATCGTCAGACGGGAAATCCAAGGACACGGAAACACACCGATATCATGTCAGAAGTGCTATTCCATACTATGCCTGTTTTACCACTAGGTCTACTGAAAGGGGGGGGGGGGGCTCTCCTGTGATCCTTCGTTCACTGAACATCCGAGTCCATGTTGATCAAAATAAGTACCAACATCCCATACTATGACGTCATATGATGGCACGAGTTGAGGAGAGGATGAAATATGCTGGATGTAGTGTGGAATAATTGATATTTCGCATTTACGACTGAGAGAAACATAGCACGTTAAACGATCGAGTATTAACACTAGTAATGTTACAACAAGTTCAGAAAAAAACCTGATGAATAATCGGAACCTAACTTTAAGATTAAAATTAAATTTTCCCCTACCAAGTGGTCTATGGAAATTGACAGTGTGCTGATCCGAAGATATGTCATTTGACGTAATGTTAGTTCATGTTGACGCATGTGGTACCCATGTTCGAAAGATGAGACATAGCATCCTGGTACCAAATCAAGTGCCTGTGATATTCCTGTATCTACTAGGCATGCTGATACTTCTCTCCCGAAAGGGGTGTTGCCATCCCCTACATCACTTTACCTAATATACCCCGGTGGGTGTTAGTTTTCGCAATGATAAAGGAGCGTGGAAAATGCCAATTGAAAGATAATATTGTACAGAAAAGGTGGTTGTGCAAGGCGGTAAAGGTATAAGTAAGTAAGAGGGGTCACAGGTGGACCGGAATTCTGTGTTTTGGGCTAAATTATTTTAACCAACATTATTTTATGCAAGTGCCTAAATGTCAGTTGCGCATATTTTGGTGAAAAAAATCGGCCATGTGGTTTTTATACTAATCGCAAATATTCACAACTTGTTATGCCCCTAAATTTTGAAATCTGTATGTCAGCAATGTAACTGTATTATGTTGTCCTATATAAGCCATTTTTTCATTTTTCGGCGGGGGCATTGGCGCGTTATAAATTGCCGTCCGTTTTTGGACGGCCAGTTTGAATCGGTACATCGAATTTATTTTTTCAAGTTTTGTTGTATGGTTGCTGTTAGGTACCCCCACCAATGATCAAGTTTTGAAAAAAATCCACCTGCCAAGTGTTGTCAGAGGGGGTCGAAGGGTACACATAACCCCACTTCCCACCCCATACTACCAAACGGAGTTGCACAAGACATATACACTAAGTGTTAACATTGTTCAATAAAACCAGAGGATACATACCGGGGTGCGATGGAAATTCATTGAATAAAGTTATCCGGAAAGTGCCTGATCAGGGTGTCTTCGTGCGCACGTGATTACACCCTGGATACGCCGGTGGGTGAATAGAAATTTTAATTTCCTTGAAAATTATGAAAAATCCGAAAGTATATGTCATGTTATTACATAAGGCGTTAATTTTTATTACAGTACGCGTCAATTTTTTAGTTAATACACGAAAATTTTTATTACAGGACGCGGCAATGTTTTTTCTACATTACGCGTCAATTTTATTACATTACGCGTTTAGTACATAAACACGTCAAAATTTATACATTACGCGTCGGTTATTACATTACACGAACATTATTTACATAAACCCGGTGTAACGTCACCACATGAACAAAGACCATCTAGCGTTTTGTAAAGATGGTAGTCTCCCCGAAAACGTCTGGTAAGTAAATACTAATTTACTACTTGGATTCAGAAAATATGAATCCTTTCAACAAATTTCAAATATTTTTACTATTTTGTCCTTGAAGATGACACTAAGGTTCATTTTAAGAAGAGAATCTTTAAAATGATTCCAAGGTCATGGAGAAAAATAAATATTACTTGTGCATATGATATGATAAATGTCAATTGGATGACCATCACTACTCAAGCCAGTGTTTAAGCATTTGGTGTTGACTGAAAGAGTACTTTACCACGAACATATATGCTTGTGCACAAATGTCTGTATCACCATGTTACAGAAGCAACTATGTGTTAATTCATGTTTACAAACAGAATTACAAACTAACATCTGTAGAGGACCAAGTTGGGAATTGTAGTTTAGGACCCAACCCTATATAGGGAGGAACTATTCTACATCATTCTAAAAGCAACCAGACTAGATTAGATAGCTTCCATGAACACTTCGAACAAGGTAATTTTTTTGGAAGAGGGAGGGGCTTGAAAAATGAGGGAAGGAAATTATGAGGGTAAACCAGGGACAAGGTTAAACAACTTTTGCAATCGCCAAAAATCGGCAACATTTCTGGCCTGAAAAGGGACACCAAACATGTAAACAAAATCATGAAACTAACCTACATCGATAAAACTAACATTCCGTTAATGGAAAACTAGGGTTAATACTGAAAGAAACTAGAATTTCGCGGTTCTCGGCTTTCGCGCTCGCTATATTCAAAGAATATAAGCTGTGGGCCGCCCCATGACCTTTGACCTTTCAACATGACCTTTGACCTCATCAACATATGAGGGATGCATGGTGCACCTATGACAAAAGTTTGGTTCCAATTGAACTTCAAGTTTTCAAATTAGATCAATTTTACATTTTAGCCCATTTTTCAACTTGACCTCACATGACCTTTGACCTTTCAACATGACCTTTGACCTCATCACATAATGAGGATCCCTTGTGCCACCTATGACAGAAGTTTGGTTCCAATTGAACTTCAAGTTTTCAAATTAGATCAATTTTACATTTTAGCCCATTTTTCAACTTGACCTCACATGACCTTTGACCTTTCAACATGACCTTTGACCTCATCAACATATGAGGGATCCTCATTGTGCACCTATGACAAAAGTTTGGTTCCAATTGAAGTTAACTGTTTAATTGAGGTCAATTTTAAAAAAACTTAACAATTTTTGACACACACATCCACACAAACACACACACATACACACTACATCACACGCACAATTAGCGATTGCTAAGTGGTCCTGCCAGCATAGCTGGCGGCCCACAAAAAGTGGGTTTTGTAGAAAAAGGGGAGAATTTGCGAGTAAAATGCACTCGTTCGAAAGTGAAGATGCCATTAAAATGGCCGAACTACTTTTGGTAACCCATCCCTGATTGGTCCAAAAAGGTTAGAGGGGAAACCAAGGGGCATCCCGAACTGGGTGTAAACCGCATTTTTGGCATAGAATACACGCACGCTAAATTACGCGGTGCAAGCCTCATCGGGCGTGTTTATCGGAATATCAGTAGCTTGAAAATAATTTTTTTGACAATTTTTCTTCAATTTAAGGACTATTTTAAAACAAAAATGTGTTTTTAAAGCAGCCATTTGATAGAAGAGGGTTTTCTGAAGGTTGAGTGGATCGATTTTGGGGAAATTTAAGTAGTATTTAACCAGTAAACCAGTAGGGTCCTAAACTACACTTTTGCCCAAGTTTGTAAGATTAGGCATGCATATGGAGTTATATGGTAAAAATGACGAAAATGGTACAAAAAGGTCAATCTCATTTTACAGGGGGTCAACATTGAAAGTTGCTCTGATATATTTTTGAATAATTGTAATTATCTTCTGAGAAGAAGACCACTCCCAAAGAGTACTAGCATAGTTTTGGTTATTAATGTTTACTTACTGAGATATAGGTCAAAGAAGGTCAACGCCAATGGATAATATTGCCTATAAACATTATTTTGCCATATAACATGATAACTATGCATTGTAGATGCTACAAACTATTCATTATTTTTTAATATTTTCATTACTTTTGATTTTGGGTTTTTTTCTTATTTACCAAAATTAGAGCAACTTCAAACATTTTTGCACCCTGTCCAAATGGAAATTGACTTTTTGACATTTTAGCTATTTTTACACTATAACTAAAACCCCAATGCCAATGGTCATGGTACAAACTATACATTTTTGTAATACTTATGACTAGACGGACACAATGCCATACCTTTCAACATGTTTGGAGCATTTAAAAGTTTGATCCCGCTGTGTAATCAAAGGTGCTACATAGATTTTGAGGCATCCATGTAAGGTTTCTACAAGTAAAATTTCAATAATTAAGACACTCCAAAGATTTCTTACCCTGTCATTTATTACAGACAATGTCTTAAACGAGAAAACAAAGGCATTTTATATGCTTCTATTGTCAATACAAAACATACCAATTTCCATTTGCTCCTATAGGAAATTACAAATTTCACACTTTTTGTACACAGAAAAAATTTTCAGCTAATACTTTTAGAATGGGGATCTTTTTTATAAAACCTTTACACAGTGCAAAAACAAGATTTTGTTTCACATTTTTTAGGGACATCTGTTTTTGAAATCTTTCGTTGCCAAACCTTTAAACTCAACCACAATTTGAGAGTACTAAACTACCCACCTACAATCCGGGTAAAAAGTTGTTAGAACACTAATCCCTCAGTGTTAAAATATGCGTCTCTTTATACAAATGTAGTTGTTTTTGACTGATGCATGTTTTTTAAATGAAAGGCGAGAACTTGTCTCTCAAACCCTACCCTTCCCCACCCCTATCAAGCAAGTGTGGGAGAAGTAGTGAAGTGACAAGGAGTGAGTACATTGAGTTTGGCCCAACATTGATAGGGGGCAGAGGGGGGGAAGCATTTTTCAAAAAGAGAACGGCAATTCTGTTCTAACCACTTTTTTTCCCGAATTGTGTGCGCGAAGTCGAAAAAAAATCATATAAATTCCATTTTTTGGCCATAAAATGAAAACGGATAAAGAGATTAACACCAAATTTGGCACAATTACACACAGAAGAGTTGCTTTGATGTCCGTTGTTTGATACATATATCTTGCTCGGCTTTAGGGACAGGCCCAATAATTTCAATTAGTGCATTTTGGGCCTATAAGAACGATAATGGCACTGCAGTGATTAACGTTAATAACATAAATCAAAAGCTTAACACCGTGAGCATGACCTCTTACAAAATCATAATATTAAAAATTAAAGCAAAAAAATGTTGTGCGATTTGCTTTAAGTCCGACGAATTACCGCCTCATCCATTTAGCTTTAACGATTCCCTCAGGAACTTTTAAACATATATCGCATTGCATACATTGTGAATCATCATTTGCCACAGACACAGTTCACTGATAATATGAAAGGTTATAAAACTGTGACACTACAATGAGGCTACTGGACAGTGTTTTGCAATTTACCAGATTGAAACGCGCGTTCTTTGTACATTTTACCGTATCAGTTTAATAAAAGATTTAGATCATGTTTGCTCTTTTTTTCCTTCTTTCCAATGGTAAATTGTTGTGAAAACGCATAACTTACATTCTGAAGCAGAATTTGGATGATTTAATCGCCCCAGTCATCATTTATCCCAGTTAATATGGAACTGTTTGTCATGGTTACAATCATGAAGGTGATATTAGAATCACTTTCTAATGGTAAATTGTTCAAACACTTACCGCTTTTAAAACTTAATTGTAAAGTGTACATTTACGATCCAACTCAACAGAGCTGCAAGTAAGCGAATGGATAGAGTCACAGACCCAAGAATAAAATATCTGGGTTCGAGCCCCGCTGTGCTTCTTATTTTGATATTTTTTGGGTGTGTAAACGAGTGCGCGAGCGAGCGAGTCAGTGAGTGAGTTGAGTGAGTGCGTGAGGGCGTGAGTGAGTGAGTGAGTGAGTGAGTGAGTGAGTGAGTGAGTGGTGAGTGAGTGAGTGAGTGAGTGAGTAGTGCGTGAGTGAGTGAGGAGTGGAGTGAGTGAGTGAGTGAGTGAGTGGCGTGAGTCAGTGCAGTGAGTGCGTGCGACTGCGTGACGTGCGTGCGTGAGTGACTACTGCCTGCGTCCCTTCTGTCTGTTTGCCATGCCTTCCCCCGGTGACACCAAGTCATTTATTATTTTTGTCCATTTTTTTTCCTTTCCCTTATAAAATTATTTCATTAATAGTAAATATAATAAGCCTAATACTAATTTTCATTGAATAAAATAGCACTCATTGCAAACGTCTTCAGTTTCTTCTCCATTCTCTTCTTCTAGTGGTCGGTGTTGCATGCTCCTGCAAAGTCATTATTTTATCCTTTTTCCCTTTCTTCTTAATGAGGAGTTGCACTCAGTGTGGAGTTGATGTAATTTCTGGTCATAGGGTTCTTTAGCTCTTGCGGTATTGCACCATATAGCCCTCCGAATAACTCCGTTCTTGGAATTCCGCTCAAAGTCTCTTATAATTGATGACGAATCGCAAGTAGTCAGTGGGTTTTGCGTCATTCGTAGAACTTCGGGGTTTGTCTACGTTTTTACAGTATTCCACGCATGTTACGTGCGACTTATAGCAGTGACCGTACCCTAATTAGAAAAATGTTTGATATAAGAACATTAAGACAATCGTAATGACTCACACACAATATATAAATTAAACAAATTACCAATTGTAGTCCCTATAATTTAAACTTCTTAAAAGTCTTCATTTCTGACGTTACAATAAGGCTAAGCTGTATAAAATCAACACGGGTAATATTACATTGACCAATCCTAAAGAGTTCCATATTGGGTAGAAATCTTTCTGGAGTAAAATGTAGAAGGTATTATTAGTAATTGCTGAAAATGTGGTTTAATATGTGTATCCATAAAAGTTATGACCCAATAACTGAAATCCGGAAAAAAGTTGTTAGAAACACGAATCACTCAGTGTTAAAAGATGCGTCAGTTTACAATGTAGTTCCTTTTTGACTGATGCCCAGGTCTTTAATGAATCATAACTTTAGATCTCTCAAACCCTAGCCTTCCCCCACCCCTATCAATCAAAGTTGGGAGAATTGGGAGAAGTGACAAGGATTTAGAGTAATGAGGGGGCCCAACATTGATAGGGAGGAGAGGGGGAACATTTTTCAAAGGAGACTGCATAATGTTCTAACCATTTTTTCCCGGATTGTAAGCATTGATATAGAGGGTCATCTACTACCCAATGTCACACCTTTTTCTGTAATGTGGGTGGGGTGGGTGAACAATGACCATTTTACACATGTCCTTGCTCCCGCTCTAGTTACAAAATGTGTCCCTGCCAAACAAAGCAAACACACAAAAACAAAACAAGCAATTTCAAAACAAAGGTCCCTCATCAAAATTAACTAAGTATGCATTTAAAAGAAACTATACTTTATGCCAAAAGTGACACAGATAGATTTAAACAGTTTAGATGTTTACAATAGATAAATAGCATAATGCATCTAAAAACAATGGCCCGTATTTCTCAACAGAAGGTTTTAACGCTAATCACTAGGTTAATCGCAGTTTTAATGTCCTCTAAATAAACGCAATGCTCAAAAGCATGGTTAACTTTAAACGCTGTTTAAATTTTAGCCGAATAAATAAAAAAAAAACATCGTTAAACAGGCCTAAAACGTTGTTAAACTTAGACTTGGTCCGGGGTAGTTTAGGTCGTGTTTAACTTCACGTTTTCATCAATGCCTGATATTTTCAGCTTTTTTTAAGTTTTTTATTTTTTTCGTTTTTGGGTTTTTTTTTACTCTTATCTTTCTTTTCCGACTCCTCATTCATTTCTTCTCGTCCTTTTTTCCTTTGCTTCTATTTTCATGCTCGTCGTTATCTGTTTATAGTATTGACTGAATAAGAAAGTGCGCACAACGACCACTAATTGCATTTTCTATTGATAAGCCCCGGTAAGCCCAGCTGGGTGAAAGGCGTTGGTATTGCAGATAGGCGGGATGTATGAATGGGGTGCAGTGAGGCGTGACTGAATTTTAATCCTTGACGGTGTCTACGCTTCTCGCTCGGACACGTTCTAACTTTATGCTCCGATAATATCCGTTGTCCTTTATATCTTACAGACTCGTGTGCTACTATTGATTTGGGCATATGTCCACTATACATTCTTTCTAAGTAATTATTATTCCCTTTACCTCGAATATCATTAATGTTTGGATACTTAGTTAGGGCTTGGTATTGACCCGATTTACTGGTAAATCTGACCAATTTGAAATGGGATTTGTGATTATGGTGAAGGATACATAGTGCGCTCCCAGTGCTTTCCGTTTCTCTGATGAAATCCAGAGTGGCTTACCCTGTAAGTTTTAATTTGATTATGTTTGATTTGTGTTATACTGTTGAAACGGATCTACCATTGCGGGGTGTGTGTTTGTTTTTAATCCATGTCGACTGTACGACCTGTTTTGTTTGCATTAATTGTTGTACATGAGGGTGAATAATTGATTCAGCTTATCAGACGACCGTGAAGCTAGGCTGTGTAGTATCGGTTATGTAACTTTAATGCCCCGATAAATTTTCTTCAGATAACAATCTTTTCAGGTATGGTACCTTAAATGTAGAGGTTCATTTTATTTATTATACAATCCGTGGTTTCGGTGTAATGGGTATATAATTTTTCACACTATTTTCGAGTTTACCTTGTTGATGTTAGTATGTGATGGAGACCGCACTCCTTTTTTGGCTCGAGTTTCTGATCGAATTTCAAAACCATGAGTAATGCGATGGTGTTTGATTTTTCATATGAGAGTAGATTAATGACATTATTAAAACAAAATTTTTTTCCATCCCATTTTGTCTTTTGCAGCTTCAAGTTCAATATTTTGAGGCTTCAGACGTATCTGTATACAGACGGTATTGATCCATTGATTCCTTTACAACCGTATATGTGCTCATATCATTGTTTTAGGTCAACTCAATATATATTCTCAAGTTATCGGTTTTCTATAGGCCCATCGATATGCCTGATCTGTTCGATGAGCTACTCTTTTAGTTCAGTAGGGAATGCCTTGAACACTCCTTTTGTTTACAGTTGATGAATTATTGTTTTTCATGATTTTTCCGATATAGGGGTGATTTAAGTTCTCTTGAATTGCACCAAGGACCAAGGTGTAAATGTTGATGATTCTAATCGTACAATTTTAATCCCTAAATTGCAAATACATGTATAGCACTTATAACGGAGACCAGAATGAGCAAGCAATGTAGAGCGTGGCTGAAAAGATAGAGAATAACTACAGTTTTCTTTTACTAGTCTCACAGTTTACCATTTTTATGGACTTGTTATCCTCAGAGCTGAAATATCTTTTTGGTTTGTTGTAAGGGATTCTGGAAAGCGTTTCATTGTCGATTTTTAACGTGGAGAGAGATAATAGCATGTTAGTTTTTCTATTTATCTTCCATCACCTTCGGAAAAATATTTGATTCTTCACATTTCACAGAGCGTGGCCCTCGTATTAATCATTCAGAGGTCTAACTACCGTGTTGATATTTATCATGTGTGTCCTCTGGACATGAGCTTTAACGTTTCAGTTAACAATTAAATATTGTTATTTTAAGACATTGATGACGGACTGAATGTTATTGTAAGGTATCTGTGCATTGAATCGATACCTTAACGTTGGCGTTTCTTTTGAACAGGTTCGGATCCGGTGGTGGGGTTCTTGTTCGATTCTTAAGGCAGTTAAGTCCTTTTGTTTTTATTTCTCTTGTCTTTATGTTCCTTTTGAATGACTGTAAACTCATTAATAGCCAAAACCCCCCTTTTGGGCATAAACCTCCATTTTATGTCAGCTGTTTGAACCGCTATTTTTGGTAGTTTCCTCCTGTATGGCCTAATCTCCCCCCAACGTCCCTGAGGGAAAGTCGACAGTCGCCGCAACAAGTGGGTAGCGGTGTTTTTTGTTTTTCAGTTCTAGGTGCAATTTCCACTAACCCAGCGGGTTTTAACGATTGAGAACGTTGTGGAGATCGTTAATTCAGATTCTGTTCGAATAAAAATTTTTTGTTCGGGGTACCTGTTTTGCCACGGTTTTATTCTGCAGTAAATGTAACAAGGCTAAGAGTTTTTTCCGTTGATTGGTTTTTGACTGCAACCATTGTAGTCGCTGGGCTTAATTTGATTGCAGATAAAGTTAATGAGTTTTCAACTGCACTCATAGTAAGGTTTTTTCGTTTGAATGACTATAACCGTTCATAGACACTTCGCATATCCTATAGCAAAGAAAATTTATTTCTCTCGGGTTTTAGTTTTGTTGGTTGGTGCCACAAGTTTATAGCCTCCTAGCTGTGTAGCCTATATTCGTCGGTCAAGAGTTTCTGTTCGATATTACTTTAAGTTTTTGCCCTCATCTTAATACATTTACCACGGTTTATTCTGGGATGGATCAAGGTAGGAGAAATTTATTTTGCTTGAGAACTATGAGAACAGTGTAATTGGTTGACCGCAACCATTTTAGATGTTGGGCATAATTTGATTGCACGTGATGTTTATAACGTGTATCCTCAGTTCCCCTGAGTGCTCACATCTTATCCCTTTTTATGCCTCTTGCTTTTTAGCATGTTTAGAGAAGAACAGAACAGATATATGTATGGAGTTTTCTCAGGTTACTTCTGAGTGTGTAGTTTTTTGGTTGACTGCAACCTTTTGTAGCTCTAGACGTATGCTTATCTTTAAACCGGTGGTAGGAGTTGTGATTTCTGCTGTGATAACTCCTGTGATTTTGTGTGGTTGTCTGACCTGTTAGCACTGGCGTATACTGGAGAGAGTCAGGTAGGAGTTTGTATTGTCACCTTGATTAACCACTGAGATGGTTGAATGGTTGTCCGAACCATATATGCCACTTGGTCTTATATACGCTAAAAGAAAAAATTTTTCTTTCACAGGGTAAGGATTGTAGATTCCGCTGGTTAACTCCTGAGAGCTTGAGTTTTTGACTGCAATCCGTTTTTTAGCCTCTTTGTCAATTGCGGTGTGAACTATAGTGTGTGGAGAAGAATAGCTGTATCTTCCGTTGTGGTTTACTTTATACTTCTGTTATCGTATGGTTGTCTGCCCAGCATATCCATTGGCCGAAAACTTTGGGCATTGGTTAGGGGTTGTCATTCCCAAATGGATTAACATTCTGCGTTCGTTGAGTGAGTTGTTTTTGAACATGTTTTAGCCACTGGGCGATACCGAGGATTCGAACAGTGTAAGGAGTTATTATTCCCGCTGGGTTTACTCCTAGAATTTGAAGGGGTAGTCTGCAATCATTACACCATGGAGGTATCGGAGTATGTAGGGAATGGAGTTATTCTGCGGGGTTAACTCCTGTGATCTTTGTTGGGGGTGACTGCAAATGGTGGCACCATAGTTTGTCGAGCCAGCCGCATGCAATACTGCTAACAGGGTTGGAGTTTTACTTCCGCTGGGTTAACTCCTGAGATTTGTTTGAGTGATTGACTGCAATCTTTTGAAGCCACTGGTCTATCTGTGAACTATGAGTGTACTAGTTTTGTAATCCGCCCGCGGGGTTTTCTCTTAAAGCTAGATATATTAAGAGCTATTGTGTAATGAGCTGAATTCCTAGGTCTGTATCGCTAATTGTACTGTTACACACTGAGGTGGTTGTTTGATGGCCATATCATTTTCAGTTCTCAGCCGCTAGCCGCATTTCTCATACGAGTGAGGTGGAGGAGTCCAGTTTTTCTATACAGTTATCATTGAATCAGGCATAATCGAGGAAATTGGGAACCGCTTGGTTTATTTGTGAGAGCAGATATGAGGAAGTTTGTTGTTTAATTCTTTTACGTCCAGAATAACAGCCTTTCCCCTCCGATGAAGCTATCCAATCTTAAGTCTGGTAGTGTCACTACATTTTGGCGGTGTTCGCTGGACGCAGACAGTATTTGTGTTAGGCCTATGTGGTGCTTAGTTCATTGATTGTGATGAGGATTTCAGATGATAACGGATGTGTGGTTTACTTATCGTGGTATTCATGTTGTGTTTTTATTGACATTTCATAAGCATATGTCTCACTGGAGTGTGGGGTCATTTTAATATAAATTCAGTGTGTCACTCCTCTTGTTTATATACCCGGATTTGCTTCTAATGCGGGTAATCATTCGTGTTCTTTCATCGGAGCATGATGACTGCATATGTGCAAGTTGAAATCTGTTGTATGGCTTTATTCGCTAGATAGTTGTGTTTAATGCCTGTAGTGAAGCTGATTTTTTTTCACTATTTATATTTTCCATAGGCATAATTATATTGTTATGTCCTTGTTTCTGAATTTCCCTTTAATAAGTACTGTTTGAGCCATCAAGGTTTGTCACTTATTTACATTGTTTCGCAATTATACATAAGGGAGTGTATGGAGATTATGTTCCTATACAGGATTGATATTGTATTCACTCATTTGTACTGAGTTCGTATGCCTAGACTCATGATCCCTGTGGATTATATTTAGCATATTCTTCTGCTGCATTCCGCTGATAAATAAGTGACTGATGGTCTGTTTTATGAATTGGCCGTACTCATGTTTTATGAGTTCCCCTAACAGGATATAAAGTATGTTGTTTTTGAATAGTAAGTGTAATTTTGGGGCATGCTTTTTCCAGCCAGTACCTGATATTATTGACACATAATATTTCTTTGAGCTACGATTTTGCGTTCTGCTGCAGGTGGAATTTTTCCCTTTTAAGTGGCGCAGTATAAACCCGTTGTTCCTAACATGATGTGCTAATGTCGTTGGTGTTAATCTTAGGAGGCGAGAATATAATGATTTTTCACATCCTCGCATTCAGCGCAAGTTGCTTATTTCATGAGGTGTAGGCCTCGGTCGGTTATGTTTTTGCAAGTATTTTCAGCGGTTGGCCCTATGCTGCCTCTCCCGTGTCGTTAAAATCTGACGTGACAGGGAGCAATAAGTGGAGCAGTGGCTGGAGCCCCGTCGCAGCCGTCCGTGCTCCCCCTATGATAAGTGGTATCAGATAATATGTTTTGTTAGCAGCTAGGGTTGCAGACGACAATAGAAAATATTTTTCTTTAACGGTTTGAGCGCAGGCGAATTAGGAAATGAATTGCATGTTTCCTATTGATAGGCCAGGTACAGCTGGGGTTGAAAGGCGTTGGTATTGCAGATAGGCGGGATGTAATGAATGGAATGCGTGAGCGTGACTGATTTTTAATCCTTGACGGTGTTCTAAAGTCTTCTTCGCTCGGACACGCTAAACTTTTTTCCAAAAAGATAATGGTAAGCAAGGCTGATTTTTTTTATAAGATTACGGTTAACATTGATTCAGGCAAACGTCTTTAGCGCTAGATGTATTTCTTGTCTATCTAGTATTATACGCGTCTAAGTATATTTTTTCTGCCCCCTTTCATATTTCACAGGTTACTTTCGATTACCTGTGTTGCGGGGAATGGTCATGAGTTCGCTTTTGATAATCACATAATTATAGTTCATGTTTTGCAGAAGGGGTATATGTAGAGTTCTACTCAGAATAACAGGACCAGGATTGCAGAAGGATGGTAGGCCTACTGTGCTAATCTATTTCCCATTTGAAGTGGACACTGGACTGAAACCAGCATTTGCAATGTCGATTTAGACGTGTGATTACCGCGGACTTCGCGTGGGACGTTTGCTCAATATATTCAGTTGAGGGACTTAGTGGTCTTTATTAGATTTGTGCGATGTAGGATGGATATACATTGGGACTAAATGCGGAGGTATGACTTTGGGGTTTTCTGTGATCATGCACTGTACTTGACTTTTCTTTTATTTTGGCCACCTTGGCCACCGTAGCGTCTTCCCATCGAGCCAGCCGTCGAAGCCGCCGTGGCTCCCCATATGAGATGTATCAGTTATTTATGTTTTGTTACAGCTAGGATGGTTGTTATAGCGCAAAGAAAATTTTTATTGTACGGTTGAGCGACCGGCGATATCAGGAAATAAAACTTTTAAATAGCCCTGGCTTTGTTGTCTCCATCAAATTCAACAAATCTAAAGCTCCTTGCATATAGTCGGGCCCCACAGCCACGCGCAACAGGGAAATGGTGTTCAATTTCTGTTTGATAGTGTTTCTACCTGATTTTTTTTTTTTTTCCGCTGAACACGATGGTACCGGGAGATATTTTAAAAAGTGTGCGCAAAGTGGTCCCCCGGGGTACTCCGGGGGTGGGGTGGGGGAAAAGTTAACTTTGGTCTTACATTGACCATTTTGGTGCTTTTGGTGTCCCTCTATAGTTTTCGGGCATGACGAATTGATTAAAATAGCTTCCAAATCCCAAACTAGCTGCCTTACCCCAAAATTCAAAATGGCGCCCAATAAGTTGTGTTGGAGTATTAGTTGCTATTGACCCATTTGAGCATTTTTGGCCTCCCGAGGTGGTTAAGGCTACTTCTAAAATCCAAATTGGCTTCCAGAAGGTAAATGTCAAATATTCAAATTTCAAAATATCTGACTGTATTCAAAAGTCAAACTTTCCCGAAAATGTAATTTCTTCAACATTTGGTATAATATTAACACATTTTTTTTACTTTTCTTTTCGTGTGGTGAACATGAATAATGTTATTTGGCAATTCAAACTGATTTATAAAGTTTGGCACATTCAAAATGGCTGCATTTGTTTAAATATTCAAATTGCATCGTTTTTTCAAAATGGCTGCCCAAAAAGTGAGTTTTTGAGTATTAGGTGCATTAATTACCGATTTGAGCAATTTTTTTTTTTTTTAATTAATTGGGTGTTTGTTGGGCCTCATGAGGTGGTTAAGGCAACCTGTGGGTTCCAAAATCCAATATGGCCTTTGCCATATATCAAAATAATTCAATTCCAAACTAGCTGCTGATGATTATCAAAAATTCAAACGTCACATCATTTAGTATATAATTGGTACAGTCTTACATTTGTTTGGGTGAGTTTGTATTGTTTTCTGGCAACTCAAGGTGTCGATAAAAATTCACATTTCAATTGGCTGTAATCGACTCAGTCTCTTTGTTTTCGTCTCCACATGTAAACTAGCAGTTGCGGTCTTTGAAACATATTATACAACATTAAAATCAGCATCATTTAGTAGAACAAACTTTTTTGCCAGACCGGTAACACTGTTTTAGATCGAAAGCATTCCTGCGAAATCACAACTCCTTTTAAACAAACGATGATCTTCCTAAATCCTTGGATAAAAACGACCTGGTTGAGATGATCATCGTGGATTTTTACAAAGGTTTTCGAATTGTTCCTCATAACATAAGATTGTACAAGATGAAGCTTGGTATCACAGGATAGACACACACTTGGATATCTCTTTCTAACTAAGCGTAAACAGAGAGTTGTCGTGATGGAGATCATTCACATTAGGCGGAGGTTAGATCAGGCGGTCCGCAACTACTCGTCCATTATATTCTGGCATACATAAACGACCTCCCATATAACATCTCATCAGAGGTTCGTTTTTATATATTCGCCCGATGAATTTGTGTATTATGTATCGCCCCATCCACGACAACTCGGATGTTTTCTTGTTTACAAGCCGATCTTGACGCATAACCCCCGCATCCGCGCGCAAAGGCTGTAAGCCTGCTAAAACTAAACCGGGGATCCGTCTGCTCATTCAGTCCACGGTAAGGGTAGTTTTTGTAATCCCCGGCCCCGCCTGACTATGTTTTCAGTTTTAGACTTATGGACCATCTTTTTCACATCATGCGGGGACAATTGAATATTATTATTAAAGAACAATATGCAGATTGAATGTAAAAGGAATTTTATTATGGGAATAACAGGCCAAGTTTTGGAAAAAATAAAGATTTGATTGACGTCACGGCATTGATTGGTTTATTATTATTGCGTCGGGGGACCCTTCAGGTAAAAATGACGTACTGCTTCGCTACATTGGAAAAAAACACCGTTATCGCATCGTACTTCGGTTTTTGAATCTGTAGGGAAAAGGTCAATTTTTTGTACTGTTTAGACTAATACACGGTGTCTTTTGGAAAACAAATATAGCACTTTGGGCAGATGGTCCCATGTACAGACCTTGATTTTAACTAGTCGGATTTATATATATCGGTCGCCCCCGAAGAGCACACTGATATCTGATCCTGACACGTGACCTTTACCTGACACGTGACACCAAACTATTCATCTTGTTACCATTTATAACTACAATCGCAAAGCACAAGCATTCTGTATCTCTGTTGTCACGCGTAATCGATCAAGAGTGAAACTATAATGCGGTTCGGTACAGGGAGGGTAGACACGATCTGCCTCGATTTGGGCATTGTGGATTTCCAAACGGTAATTTGTGAAACTGCTACATGCTTTACTATGGCAGTCTCGGTCCCAGTGACATTTAACAAATCATTCTCCTAAACCATTGTTTCAAAAGATCTTGTAATATCATTGATAAATTAAGAAAAAAATATGAGTTCACATCAATCAATCCCATGCCTTCTGTTAATTACCTGTGGCATAACTCAAAACTCCAGAAACTTCCCCGCAAAAGTAATCTCTATCAAACATACGGTAATACCCTTGAACATAGGGGCCATGGCTACAGAGCTATGCGCTCTGATACACTCTAATATCAAAACAGCCCTTATAATTATATACAACCCAAAACCATGCACTCTGATAAATTTTGACACCTGGCAGGACATTTGGCAAATGAAATGTCAACACCAAAATGCATGTCCTCAAACTCACTCATGCCAGGTTCCGCAACTACACACCATTATAAATTGGGTACATGTTTTAAAAAACTGCATCACGTTCATACTTAGGGGTTCACATTAACAATATCCTCAAATGGGATGACAACATAAATCTCAAAAGCCAAAGAGTACGTATCTTTTATGGCAGGAACTACACCCTGTACCACTGAGCTTAAGGCAAAGGCTTAAAAACCCCTTGGTCCGGCCCCATTTAGAATACTCAAGTACAAGTGTGGGATCCACATAACAAGGTAGGAACTCAAACAGAAATTTGAAATGGTTTCAGCATCGGGCTGCCAGTTTGCCTTGTATAAACTACGGTACCAGTTGCTCATTCCTTTGAGAAAGTTTTTTCACACATGCACACACCACCGTCCTACTCGTCATACAATAATAATCATACTTGAGACCAAAGGGGGTGCAAAAAAGGACTGTTTACAAAACCTCCTTTTTTTTCCGCAAAGACAATAGATGAATGGATAGACACCAACTCTGCTTATTAACATCCCTACCAAAAAGTGGCCATGTTAGGAGCGTCCGTATCGTGATACACGCGGCCCCGATCACCTTACTCAGTTGAAAAATCCATGACACCTACTCACAAGCCATTACAAATGACATGTGGACACGCTAAAAGAAACAATCCCTACCAAGCGAACATTTTTAAGTACCACCTACCTGCAGAAACCACAAATCGCATCTAGAAAGCTTTTTCAGCGCACCCACCCCTCTGCGTTGGCTTCGAAGGAAGTGTTGCGGAGTATAACAGTTAAATCAAGTCAAAGTAACAAACCACTGCGCAATGCGGATATACCTTCTCTTCCTTTCTGCCACAGGTCATGACTTGTTCATCTGAGCGTGCTGCGAAATCGTCAACAGAGGGCCGGTGTGCAGGAGATATAGTCCTCTGGGCTCACACAGTCCGGAACAATGGTGAACAATAGGGCAATCGATTCATTTGCCTCTTCACGCAATAATAGTTTCCCCGCTTTATTCCGTTGTCGTCTATTGACCCGGACTATGATACCTGCCGATCACCTATAATTAATACTTCTACACCGGGTTTTTTTCTTTGACGATCATCGGAGGGATGAAAGAGTACTCTCTGCCGAGAAGGTGGGCCTTTGTAAGGTCTATGCTTTTACAAAGGAGTTGCCATGATATATTTGGGATAATCCGCGGCGTTGCGTAATGCAATGTAGGGTAGAGGCTTCTCCTTCTCTCTCTCCTACGCTCTAGTCCATACTTTACACCTAATTAATTGATACATTAATAACCCTCGTCTTCCGAAGGGAGGGAGTTGTTACCGAGCTGCCTGTCCTTCGACTACTCCTATTTTTTGCGTCTTTCCCAAGGGAAATCCAACACGACTCATATGCACAGAAATACAAACACTTGATTTTGTAAAAAAAAAAAAAAATTAAAAAAAAACACCCACCGGCCTATAGAAAGGTAAAGGACTATCCAAAGGATGGATCGGGTGTGGCACTCACCCCCCAATCCGTTTCGCGAAGAAAAAATACCAACACGCCTTGTACGACACAGGAATCTCACAGACACTTGATTTTTGTTGCAATAAATAGGCAGGTCCTCCTCTTTCCGTTGATGCCAAGATGAGTACCAACTAATAACACTAATAATACTAACACTAACTCATTTGGCATCCCAATTATATCACTTGGCAACTCATTGTAAAAGCATCGACCAACAAATGCCACTTTCTCGGCAGGGAGTACTCTTTCATCCCTACGATCATCGCCGACAAGACACCGGCCTCTGTTGACGATTTCGCGTGGCACGCTCAGCTGAAAAAGTCATGACCTGTGTGTGCGCAGAAAGGTATAACCCCGATGCGCAGTGGTTTTTTTACACGTGGAGACGAAAACAAGAGATTGAATTCGATTATCAGCCATAGTTGGAATGTGAATTTTTGTATCGACCACCTTAGTTGCCAGATAACAATACAAATACCATCCGCAAGAAATTTTAAATGTATAATATATACAAATGTTGAAAAAAAAACATTTTGGGTCAAGTTTGAATTTTCTGACATACACGCAGTTAGTTTGGAATTTGAATATTTTGATATATGGCGGCCATTTTGGGAATTTGGAAGTTGCCTTAACCACCTCCTGATGCCAAACACTATAAACGAAACCAAATAGTTGCTCAATCGGTCAATATGCACCTAATATTCCGAAAACTCACTTTTTGGGCGGCCATTGGAAAATTACACAACATGGCAGCCATTTTGAATGTGCCAAGCTTTATAAACCAGCTTGAGTTGTCCAACATAACATAATGCAATTCAACCCAAGATGCAAAAATGTGTTAAATACTATACCAAATGTTGAAGATTACATTTTTCGGGAAGTTTGGAATTTTGACATACAGCAGCTTATTTTGGAAATTTGAATATTTTGACATATGGTATCCATTGGATTTTGGAAGTGGCCCTAACCACCTCGGGATGCAAAAACAATGCTCAAATGGGTCAATATGCACCTAATACTTACTTCCAAAACTCCCTAATTGGGCGCCATTTTGAATTTGGGCATAAGGCAGCTAATTTTGGGTTTTGACAGGCTATTTTAAATCATTTGTCAATGCCCGAAAACTATAGATGACACCAAAACCACCAATTGGTCATGTATACCAAAGTACTTTCTCCCCTACCCACCCCCGGAGTCCCCGGGGGACCACTTTGGGCACACTTTTTAAAAATTCTGGCCGGTAACCATCGGTTCCAGCAATGCAAAATTCAGTCTAGGGGAACATAATTCAAACAGAAATTGAAACCCATTTCCTGATGCGCGTGGCTGTTGAACCCGACTACTAACGTGACATTCTTGAAATTTACCCGTGGGCTTCATGCTTTGCATTACAACTACGGAAGGCTTGTCTGGCATAAAATATTGTTCACACGCACACTTAATGATATAGGAAGATAAGTCACATTTCAGTGGATGATATTTACGGGAGGACGGCGTTGAGACTTAAAAGTTGGTTAGACTAACGACTTGTTTAAATAATTAACCGGCGTGTTGTTAAACAGTGTTTAGCTAACCACAGTTTTTAGCCTAACCACCGTTTAATTTAAACATCGTTTCAGAATATTGCGGGCCCATATTTATCTTAAATCTAAAATGTTTAAAAAACCATCCAAACACAATTTGTCTCAAATTTCTAAACACCTACTTTACAGGGCAATGATTTATCTTTACTTGTATAACATGAAGAACACTTTCTGTTTAATAATTGTATTACTCATATTACCCCAAGAGAAAAAATAACACTACCTCTTTTTTAAGACTGTCATGAGTTTTAAAACCAATAGTGAAGCAAATAAACTTTCATATTTGAAATTGTCATTACAGGAAATGATATCAACATAATGAATAAACTTGGTAACGAACATGAAAGAAAATAGTTTCTCTTCTTTAATATTATGCAATTGATATATACAAGAAAAAAGACCACTTTTTCTCTTTTAATAACTGTCACAGTAGGTTTAACCAATTAACAATTTGGAAAGGAAAATAAAACTTTCATTTTGACATTGTCATTATTATAGTAATTATTATATCACAATAAAGATAAAACTTGCATACACATGAAAGATATTTTTCTTTTACTATTGTCCATAGAGTAATATTACCAGAAAAAAAATACCACTTTCCCCTCTTTTACTACTGTCAACCAGTTACCAATATGGCGAAAAAACTTCCATTCAACATGTTCAGCAAATTTGCTAAAAAAAGACCACTTTCCTTCTCTTTTGATACGAAGTCACGAGTGTAAGCAATATGCAGAAAACACCTTTGCATTTCAACATTTTATCGATTGCTATCATACTAAACAAACATAATGAACAACTTCTCTTTTACAGAAAATATCAGTGATCCATCCAAAAGAGTAAATTAGTTGGAATTGTTAGGTGAGATTCGCTTAAGGTATAAGGTCTTAACCATAAGTATTTTTCAACCGAAACATTGACAGAAAAGAAAACAGGCAGTGTTGAAGATATTTAAAGGTGCAAACAAGAGATCAAATAATAGGGCGTTCCTAAAAAAAAATTGAAATTCTGATTTTTTGCACTGGTGTTGTAAATGCTTACTATCAAAAATATATTCCATGTGAAAGCTTAAGCTGAGAACCGTTTCTTGGTACAACATGTGAAATTTATCATTTAGTTAAGAGCGAGTACGAAATTCAGCCGAAGTTTTCTATGAAATATAAGCATAACAAATCCGTTTGTTTTTATTTTATTTCTGTACAGAAACAAAAGGTTAAGGATTATGGGTGTCTAATCGATATGAAATCACTACATATCACAGAAAAATATGGATGACTTTAAATCTCCCGTTGCACCTTTACTCCGTTTTTTTCAAAATTGTGTTTCAGATACTAAATATCTGATTTGTCCATAATTAGGTCATTGTTTTTGGTCTTATAACTTGTTGGCATACGCTACCGGGTGAGTTCAAAAATAAGTACCAAATTGAGCAATTTTCATGGACAACCCTTTGTGCTATTCATGCATTTTTCTTTTTGTAGTACATTCCCTGTTAGTTAGCTCTCATATAAAAATTTACGGCTTAAATTGATTAACACGTTCGAAAGTTCAACACTGCAGAAGTGAAAGTAACCAATGTGAAAGAACCGAACAAACTTACATGCTATAGCTGGCCTCTTTGTTTTATGTTCAGCTTGGGATTTGTAGCATAAGCCTCCATTACTACACATTGGAATACATGTCAGGAAATACCAGTGACGTGACCAGTCTGTGGGTGAAACGTGGGTGGGTGGTTAAGAGCGGGGATCGCCCTCAAAATTTTTTGCCCCCTCCTGTCCCCAATAAAGATCAGGAAAGTAATAAAATTTATAGTATTGACAGGGTACCATGTTCACCATAATTCAAACTTTAAATACACCAAGACAAATTGTATATATGCATCTACAGAAGTGTAAAACTTTTTTTCTTCAAAATAATGCATTTTCTGTTTTATTAACTATTTCAATTTCAAACGTTATTTCTGTAACATTTAAAAATGGATTTACAGTGCGCATAGACAAATATCATAACCATATTTTGAAATTGGCCTGGACTGGTCTACAATCCTCTTATCTTTACCCTTGCATACATTTCCTGACAGTTCCCTTTACGATGCCCTTTCCTTTTTTAAAGTGAAATTTATTTTTTGTACACTGCCAACGAACACGCTGCGGGTGGGGAGCCAGCACGATTAAAGTGACAGGAAGGAGTTTTTTAGGATACAAATTCTCTCAAATTTCACGGATCGTTGTAGACCACCATAATCCGAGAACGTTTCAATTTATGGACAAACAGGTGTAAAGAACACCACAAACCTTGTTTTGAACTTGTTTGCCTGCTATCGTAATCATTCCCCAATAGAAAACCATGCTTTGACTTTCTGTCGTGCACGACAGAGTCTAAATCATCATCTTATTACATAAAGACGGCGCATTCTGCTTATTCACTTCAGGTGTGATCTAATACATTGGTAAGCTTCCAACTATGTAAAACCCGGATATGTAAAAAATATGTAACATATTTTTTACATCTGTAAAAATGTCAAATAAATTGGGGGCGCTTCTTTCCTGGAAATCTCCTCATGTCTCTTTAAACATCGTTGAATATACATTCATAATGATTTAAGGAACCATGAACCACCTGAACCACCAAACCTCTAGAACGAAAAATCTGCAACTTCCACTCACCTAACCTGTATTTCTATTTTTCTTGAATATCACATCTTTTTTGAAAAGGCACTTCCAGGTTTTTGCTAGTGCCGATTTATTGAGTATAT